>CM055105.1:34280222-34464133 GCA_029204225.1 Diphasiastrum complanatum | reverse complement strand
ACTAGCCGGGATGTCATCTTCATCGAAGATCAGTTTATCAACCTCAAAGGAAAAGACAAAGCCCATTTAGCCGACTTGTTTCACTCATCCGAAATATTGAACTTTGAGGTTTCTCAGTTGAATATTCCTATTGAAGGTCCAAGCTCATCTATTTCCGACAAACAACATATTAACGACGAATCCGAAGAAGATGATGTCGTAGTTCAGCAACTACAATATGATGAAAATAATCAACTTCCTCCATTTTCCAAAAGATCATCAAGGACTAGCAGACCACCTATCAGGTATATCAACAAGTTTGCAGCCTATTTTGTCCAGGAGCCGATGACCGTCGAAGAGGCACTCAGTTAGCTCAATTTGATCTCTGGAAAGAGTATTCATCTCTTATCAAAAATCGAACATGGACAATTGTTAAATTACCTGCTAGCAGAAACGTAGTTGATTGTAAATGGATGTTCAAAGCAGACGGAGGCATCGACAGAAGAAAAGCCCAAGTTGTTGCCAGAGGATTTTCTCAAGTATACAATGTCGATTACACTGAGACCTTCAATCCTGTCCCATGACTGGGTAGCGTGTCCACGCTAGGGACCGATAGACCAACAACCCGTATGTTAATTGTGAATATAAGGGAATTGGGGCCCTTATGTGTACATGGTCATAATTAATGGTTGTAGGCCTAAACACTTGATGGTGGATTTGTATGGGTCTATCAGTGAGTCATTGGAGAACTGGATGACATGGCCTAGATTGGCTGCAGAGGTGTCCAGTGAGGTGTCATAGTGCACTACTAGTGGTGCATGGGCCTTGGAGGGTATAAGTATATCTATTGGGCTCTCACTAGTGTATGTTTGGTAGCATGACCAGTGGCTGGATGCTCCTGGTGTGATGCCTCATCCCTCTTTGTGATTGATCTATAGCTTGGGGGCTAGATCCATTCGATCTAGGTTTGGTTGGGTTGGTTTGTCCACCATCAGGTTCCCTTGTGTTGCTTGTGATTGGCATGCTTAGAATAGGATCCTTGGATTGAGGACTTTATAAGTCCAGTAGTCAAGCATTCCTCTATTCGACTTTTGTTATCGTTTGCTGTTGCTGCAGTTTTGGAAATACATCAAATGAATGTACAGACAGCATATCCCAATGGGGTTATCGAAGAAGACCGAAGGTAAACACAATCATGTGTGTAAACTCCATAAGGCACTTTATGGCCTGAAGCAATCTGCTCGAGCATGGTTTCACAGGATCAATACTTTCCTTATTGATCACGGCTACACACCAAGCTCTCCATATTCTAATGTTTACTTCAAGACAGTGTAGTATCTGATTAATTGCAAGTTAGCTCTCTCACCAATGGAACCAGGTCTCAAATTGTCGAAGGACCAGTATCCCCGAACAATCAAAGAGAAGGAATAGATGTATCCTTTCTCTATCATTTGACCAACACTTAGAAAATTCTTTGAAAGTGAAGGAATGTAAAGAACACGATCAAGTCTTGCTTTCCTATTAGTAGAAAGACAAATAGGAATTGAACCAATACCTTCAATCACACACTCACCACCATTGGCCATGTGAATCACTTTCTTGGATCCATCATAAGTGACCAAAGAAGTAAAGAACTTCTTGTGACTAGTCGTGTGTTCACACATGAACTAGCTCCACTATCAATCCACCATGAATCTTTGTCACATTCACTTGATATTGGGCTTGAAGAACACATCGTAAGAGAATCACAAGCACCTAGATCCTCACCATTAGTAGTAAAGTTGATTTGCTTGCTACCTTCATCTCTTTGTTTCTTTAAACATTCATTAGAAAAATGACCTTTGATACCACAATAGCATTTTAACTTGGATCTATCTTTATTTTTGCCAAAAGAAGAAATATTAGCTTGATCTTGCCCTTTAGACGATTTTCTTTTACCTTTGCCCTTGAATTTGCCTTTGATGAACATGGCCTCCTCTTCATATTAAGATGTTGTTGTAGATCCACCTCTTGCTTGATGCCTATATTCTTCATTCAACAAGATCTCTTGAAAATTCACCATGCTTGGCAAAGTTCTTTTAATAGAAAAGCTTTGAACAAGGCTATCATGATCATCAAGTAAGACATTAAGTATATTTTGCACAAGTTTTACCTCCTTAATACTCTCATCAATGCATGCTAGCTCATCATTAAATGCTTTAACTCTCAACACAAAATCATGAGCACTCTCTTCCTTATTTTGCATAGATTGAAAGATTTGCCTTCTAAGAGTAAGTACTCTTGATGTAGACTTGGATTCATAAAGCTTCTTCAAAGCTTCCCAAGCCTCATTAGATGAATTGCACTTACCAATTTCTTGAGAAACTCATTGGTAACATTCATCTTTATGATGTGTAGATATGTTTTAGCTCTCTTGTCATACCTCACTTGATCTTGTTGTGCCAAGGGCCTTTCTTCCACTCCTACAACAATGTCCAAAAACTCATTCATCTCAAGGAGAGACTCCATTCTCACCTTCCAAGTAGAATAGTTGCTTGAGGTAAGCCTATCATTGCTTTCCAACATGGACCCTCCATTTGTAGCCTTGTGTCAATGACTTGATCCTCTATTTCAACCTGTTCCAATGCACAAAACACTCTCTTGAATGTCAACAAATAAATTCAAGAAGAAATCACAAAGATATGGAACCTCTCAAATCTCTTTCTTGCACCAAACCTAGCAAAATTAGCACATAGAATGGAAGATACTTGATCCACACATGACCAACCTACAATATCATAAAATTTTACACTTCCTAAACTTGAAACACACTCTTGAGAAGTCGAGAAACCTCAAAAACAAGAGATCCAAACAAATTTAGGGTTTTGACAAAAGTACAAAAAATTGAATCATCCAAATTCTATGTGCAAATGCTACAAAGTTGATATAGAATCTTGTAGTCTTCAATGAGACCTATTTAATGCAATTAAAGTTGTCCAAATCTAGTAAGTGATGTATGAAATCGGCCTACTTCAAGCTCAAAACCCTATATTGAGTTTTGATTTACAAAAAATCAATTCTACACATGAAAAATACTTGAATTTTTAGTAGAAATCAATCTTACTAGCACATTCTAGAATTGGTAACTCCTCCAAATCCTTGCTAAAGACGGTATAGAAATCTGATTCTCGTCAAGTGGAAGAGATCTAGCAGATCTGATCTCAGATAGTTCCTGATTGAAAATCTAGATCCAATCTCATTGTCTGCTTGATCTAATCTGTAATAATGGCAGCCCCTAGAGGTGCTCCTCAGGAAGTCAATCCAATCATTGTTATGAGAGCACCCGGTTTGGATCTACCCAAATACAATGGATTAACAGATCCAATTATATTTTTTCAGATCTATTCTGAATCTTGTGAAGTTTATGGCAAAGTTTTTCTCCAGGATAAAATTAAGCTATTTCCAATGGGCTTAAAAGACGCCGCACAAGATTGTACTATAATCAAGATGAGACGGAATGTACAGATTGGGAGACTATCAAATGAGCCCTTATCACATGGTTCAAACCTCAAAAGTTTATGGAAGACCCTTTTTTACTTTTAAGTAGAATTAAAATGGGGAAGCGGAAAATGGTTCGAGATTAGTGCGAACCTGAGTTGATTAATGAAAATCCCATGATTATGTGGTTATTGTCAAGTCTACCTAAAAGGATCCAACGTGAGCTGAAACGCCATAACGAGTATGCAATTTTGCAAAACGCTATGGATGATGCAGTACGGGAGGAGGATGAAGATTCAGACGATGAGCCGAATATCAATATGTTGCCTTATATAGTAGGGCAAACCACTACGACATCCATCACTATTGCATCAACGAATGTTAATGCTACTACAAAGATGATGCTCAATGAGTTCGAGAAACTTGGAAAGGACAAACAGAAATAGATGGAAAAGTTGCAGTTGCAATTTGATGAGAAGATCAAAGCATTGGAAGATTTCCATGGACAAGCGAACAAGGAACCTAAGAAGTTTGCAAAGACTTTTCTTATCAGTAAAAATGTTTGGTGTTCTATTTGTACGGGAAATCACATAGTGAATGAGTGTCCTCAATTGAAAAAATGAATGGAAATCAGTATATGCCATTTGTGTAATTCATGTAATCATGAGACTGCTTTTTGCAACTTCAATCCTCAGATAATTCAGCAATGATATGCCCAGATGGGATATCGAGAACCACTTTATGGAGGAAATCCAGTAGCTAGACCTCATCAATCTGCTCTTGGATACCCGAAATGATTAGCCTTACCTACCCAACCAAAGCACCCCGCTCCTCCTGCCAATTTGATGAAACTAGAATCTTACAGAGGTATCGAGCAATGGAACTACAGTAATAATCATGAAGGTGGATCTTCATAATAGTATGCTATTTATGCTGTCGTGCAACAACAAGCATTGAGAAACTGGACCAGAGCACCACTTGGATGCTTTGCATGTGGAGAGAATCACAGAGTTGCAGAATGTCCAAACAAAGACAAATTTGTATCATTTTGTCGTGACTGTGGCTATGGGCATTGCTACAAGGAGTGTCCAACAAGACCGAAGCCACCACCAGTCACAACTCTTTTAAATTTGATAACAATCAAGCAAAAGACCAGCAGCTCAGAATGAACCAAGTGTACCCTTGATGGTGGTTACCAGAGAACAGAAGCAGAAAGAACCTGTAGCAGATCTAGTACCTGCTGATTCTATAGCATTAATTGATATACCAACAACATCATGAGTCTATCCAAATCTTCATGCAGAAAAGAGAAGATAACAGGATATGAGGCAGTGGATTAAACATTTGCAAGAGGAAGAAGCTGCTAAACCAACAGCCAAAGTTCATTCTTCACTAGTGCAACCACTGAACAATCCATGTACAGACATGAATGTTCAGTTGTATCATCATGAAGAACCCTTCAAGATGACTGAAACGGAAGCATTGCAAACAGAATTGCTCATGAATATTTTGTCTAGTAAGATCAATATTTCATTGGGAGAGTTCCTGAAGTTGGTGCCAAAAGCAAAAGAAGTATAGTGCAAAAGTTAACTCAAACTGAACCAGAAGTCCATCAAGAGCCACTTTTTTGTGCCAGATTTGAAGAATCTAATGAAGTACTCCATGTCGGAGCAGTCTGGAAAAGTGAACAAAAAAATATCACCCTACCGATTCAACATAGACAATTTCCTAACGAAACAGCCGTGATAGATGGCGGTTCGAGAGTTAACCTAATTTCTACAAAGCTATGTGCAAAATGGGGCCTTACAAAGATAAAGCCTGCAACTTTTGCCATTAAGCTAGCTGATCGAACTACAGTTCGTCCACGAGGAATGGTTGAAGATATACATGTCAGAATTGCCGAAGTACAGTTTGTCATTACTTTTGTAGTGATGGACTTACCTAAAGCACCAAATGTCTACCGAGTCTTATTGGATCGAACTTTGGATACACTGATCACTTTTCCATTGAATGTCCTGAATGTAACTTGGATATCAACGGAGCCTATATCAGAATCGATTGAAGATGAACTCATTCATGTGAGTCATGCCTTGACTTATGATGACAATGCAGAACTTACTGATGAGCAGATTCTAAATCATATGGATCCGACCAGATTTGGAGTGCGTAATATTTTTTATTAACCAACAATAAAATCGCCAAAAGCAATTATATTGAAGAAAGACGGGATCATAGGTTCAATGAAAAAGAAACAAGCCAAGCAACATTATAATACGGTCCTAAAATGGGAAAATCCTCCTCAAAAGGTTGATTCAAAGAATGTGCCACCCTTATTGGACAAAGGAAAAGAAAAAGTCAAGGAAGATTCCTCAAGTCAGAGTTCTCGCAAGACATCACTGTCTAAGAAGTCATCACCTTCGAAGAAGAGTTTATCTTCTTGGAAGTCATCACCTCCACGATCAATTTCTGCTAAGAAGGCTAAGTGAAGATCCAAGACAAATCCTTTGACAAAGAACAAGCAGATGATTAGAAGCCTTTGAAAAATTAAAAAAAGCATTAGCTACAGCACCGATACTACGTTCTCCAGATTGGACGATTGAGTTTCATGTTCACACTGATGCCTCAAAATATGCAATTGAATTAGTTTTGATGCAGCCAGGTGAATATAAGAAGGACTATCCAATACGATTTGCAAGCAGACAACTTATAGATCCAGAGAAGAACTCTTCCACAACATAACGTGAAGTGTTAGCCATGATTTTTTTCTGTACGGAAATTTCGACATTTCCTCATGGAAATGCACTTTGCATTTTATACGGATCACCAACCGTTACTTTACTTGGTAAACAAGACATGCAATACTAGGCGTATTGCAAGATGGTTACTGTTATTGACTGAATATTACTTCCAAATTCTGGTTCGTAAGGGAAAGCAACATTATCTAGCCGACCACGTTTTGCGAATTGAATCCGCACCAGTTAATATTGAAGTGGATGATGAATTACCATATGCTGCATTATTCTATGTAGAGGCAGTACCTGAGTGGACAGCTGATATTGTTGAGTATCTGATGCTAGGACAACCGAATGACTTCTTGACAAAAGTACATAAGAGCCAATTGATTCATAAAGCTCAACCTTATCAATTGATTGCAGGACAATTGTATCATCGTAGATTAGACAATATTCTACGTAGATGTGTTTTATTGCATGAAATCTCATATTTAATGATGTTTTCACATGATGGCATGGGCGGAGGGCATTTCTCTACAGATATTACTATTCGCAAACTTTTGCAATCAAGTTGTTGGTGGCCTACGCTTCATAAGAACACATAAAATTATGTTCAAACATGTGATGTTTGCCAACGAGCACGACGGCCTACTAGATAGAACTATGGACCCTTACATCCAGTTTTATAGCAAGCGCCATTTAAAAAATGGGGATTAGATTATATTGGTCCTATTCATCCTGCCGCGCGAGGATCTCAGGCCCGATACATTATCATAACAACTAATTATATGACCAAGTGGGTTGAAGCCAAAGCTATCAAAGTTGCTGATGCGAAATCTATGGCCAAGTTTCTTTATGAAAATATTACTAACAAATTTGGATGACCGATCAAGATTGTCAGTGACTGGGATACACACTTTGTTAATCAAACGATAAAGTGTTTATTGGAAGATTTTTTTTGTTATACACAGATTTAGTACTCCATATTATCCCAGAGGGAATGGCCAAGCTGAATCTTCCAATAAGATTCTCTGCACTATTATGACAAAAATAGTTGAAGCAAGTTGGTCTGATTGGGAACATAAACTGCATGCGGCATTATGGGCATTCAGAACCGCTTACAAGAGTAGTACAAATCAAACACCCTTTCAACTTGTTCATGATCAAGATGCTATCATGTCAATTGAATTTTTAATACCATCTTTACGCATAGCAACAACAGAGCGGTTAAATGATGATAAGTCTTTAAAACTACGTCATGAAGCTTTGCACAAGTTGTGTGAAACAAGATTGATGGCAGTTCATGCGTTAGCAGCAGAGAAAGCCCACCGTAAGGCATGGCACAATTGTCGATTACACAAAAAGAATCTAAAAGAAGGAGATCTAGCACTGACGTACAAAACCAAGTTGATCAAGGAAAAATTGAAGTTTACCGGTGAACGTCCGTATAAAGTAAAGGAAATCCTGAACTATGGAGTAGTAGTCCTTGAACACTTGGATGGAAAACGCTTTGATACTCCTGTGAATGGCAGCCGATTATGCAAGTTTTGGCAGCCTGCTCCGCCAGTTTAGCCAGCATGATCCAAATAATTTTTTATTTTTATTTGTTTTCCAATTTCTTGTTTTCGTTACTTGATTGCTACTTTCTTTTGGAAAAGACGGTATGAAAAAAAAAAAAGACGAGAAAAAAATGAAGAAAAAATGAGGAAAGACTGATGAGCAAAAGTCAGAAATGTCATCAAATCATAAAGTAGTCAGATCTTTATGGAAAAATGACTTGAGAAATTACTTTTTTGGTCATTTTTTGCACAAACTGTGTTCGTCGAGTTTTCAAAAGCCAGGTCCACCTCAGATATACCCATATTGAGTTGGGCGAACCTCCCTTCCATCAGTTGGTACATGTTTGGAGTTAGGCAAATGATCAACAATATGCCATTTTGGGAACCTTCATCGAGCACCTTACTCTCCAACTCGATGGTCACATAGTTATTTGAATAATTACAAGTCAATAAAAGGACTTTAGCCCTTTTTGCGGGACTTTTAATGTCGTAGGGCCTAAATGTCAAGTTAGTGAATAAAGTTGGGTTTCCCTCCACAATGAGATAACACTAAAAGATAATGTCATAGAGGCTTGTGCTTTCACTATCATGAAGTGGATCAATCTTGTTGTCCTCTACATTTAGAAATGATTTGAGAGATATTTTCATATTTTGTAACTGCCCCACTGTGAAATAACACAGTCATGCTTTCATCAAAAACATGTGAACTATATGTATAATACCATGTGAGTCCTAGTATAAGCAACGCGAGTTCCAGCATACATGCTCACTTAATGGTCTCATTTTTTGTTGATCTTGCTAATCAAATATATCGATATCCTAAAACTCGTAGAACTCACATTCTATTTACTCGCAAAATGGTCAAACTCGGGTTTTTGCATATTTGTATCCATCAAGCATAATCGAATGGAAACCTATGCAATCCCTTGTCAACATCATGGATGTTATTCATTCTGATATTGGTCTTCTGCAATACAATAACTGCTCCATGAGATCACTTTCGTATTCTTGTATTTTCTTCTATGATTCATCCTACACAGCATTCATTAATGGTTTAGGTGGAAGATTAGAGGCAATATCATTACCCTCTTTCTCAAGCGAAGAATGGATTCCTCCGGATTCTACCATAGTAGAGAGCTTCAGATCAAGGTTTTTTATGGACATTCAAAACTGTATGAAATGTAGCACAGGTTCAAAAAACAATAGATTGCACTGGTTTCTACCTTTTGCAATCCTCTCTCAGAGCTGTAGTTTGAAAATCGGGGTTTACAGAGTGAAAAGCATAGGTCTTTCTCTGTAGGAAGTGTTTTCTGATGCTGTAAAATCATGCAGTAGGGCGCCTTGGTGCTGCCAAGGTGTGGCCAAGAGGCCACAATCAGCCATAATCTACAAAAGGAGCAATGTTTGTAGATTTTTTTGTTGAATGCAATATTTGTAGAATAGGGACAATGTTTTTTTTTAGTGATTTAGTAGACGATATGTTATCAAGCCTCCTAGACGATCAATGGGATAAAAAAGAGTAATGGCAATATCGAGTGCATAGTTAATAGAAAGTCAATGAAATTTAGATATCGTATAGAAAAACAAATGTTTTCTTTAACATTTTATTGTAGAAGATGGTCCAAAGTTGGCAATGAATGGAAAGCATTGGATCAGGATTTTACAGTAAATCATCACAATCAAAGAAAGAGAACCAATCCTATTCTTGATATGAAGCATTCTACTATCCTCAGAAACTAGCACACTATGAAGTTTTTCAATAGTAGGAAGTTGATCTTGAATAACAAATGTTTGAACTAGATTAGAATACTCATTTCCTAATCCATTCAAGATGATTTGAATTAGCTCATTGTCTTGAATCTTGTCACTAATGGAAGATAACTCAATATTCAAAGATTTGATCCTAAGAACATAATCTTGGGCACTTTCATTACTTCCTTTCATGCTTTGAAGTATTTGATTTCTTAGCATGAGTATTCTTGAAGTATTTTTGGATTCATAAATAGATTTTAGTGAATCCCATGCCTCTTTGGATGTGCTACAAGATGAGATCTCTTTCAACAAGTCATTACTTACATCAATGTAATGACAACTTAAATCTCTTCTTGTACTTTACTAATTATTGAGCTACTTGAGGTTCTTCTTCCACACCAAGAACAATGTCATACAAATCATTAAGTACAAATAATGACTCCATTCGAACTTTCCAAATGGCATAATTAGTTGATGAAAGCTTTTCACTAGCTTCAAGTAAGAAGCCACCCATTGATGCCATTATTAGTGTAAATGCACTTGAAACTTAGATGGTTTCACTTAGAGATCTGAACCTATAGTGTCTTCTAGCATTCAATAAGCTTGTAGACCTGACCCTACCATTTTAGAACAAATCTAGAATGATGGATCTATAGATTACAATCTCAACTTTGCAAATTCACTCCTTAATCTTTGGTTTATAGCACTCAATCTCTCTCAACTTCAAGGTACACTTAAAAAAACAGAGAATCAACTTCAATGTACTGTAAAAAAGATCTAATCCACCTATATGATTGATCTAAACCAAGAATAAATCAATGGAATAGAAACAATGCAAGTGAAAGCTTGAAAAATGCACTAAATTGACTCAAATTGGGTGTATGAAGCTCAAATTGCACCAAAATGAAAAATACTGTTCAAAACAGGTTATGTACGGAACCACACGTGTGGAAGGTATACCTGTAGCCCACAGCAAGATATGGTACAAATATGTTGGCTCTAGCTATCCATTTCAACTCGTTACCTCAATATTAGCTTGTTTTCAAAAACCTGCCAATTTGGGAATAGTTTTAGATCAATGTCTTAAATGCACTTGTACTTGGCTCTGATACCATGTCAAAGTACAGCAACATGGACCAAGAATAGATCTGAATCAGATCCACAAGTGTGATTGGATGTTAGATTAGATCAACCTATCAATCTACACAAGATTAGATAGCATTTAGATCAAATCTAGATGAATAAATCTAACAAGAACAATCATTATTGATCAAAACTTGTACTTGCTGGTTTTGCACGTGTGAAAACCTGTCAGAGTACGGACATTAGGCTGAGAATAAAGTATACTAAGCTTAGAACCCAATCAATGCATAAAAACACAGGACAAATAGAGAGAAAACACTAGAGTTGCTCCAAAACCAAGATTTAGCTTCCATATCAATAATGGCCAAATGAGCCACCATATATACACAAGAGCTGATGCCTAATCAGCTGATTTGGCACGTGTGAGAGTGCCTACTCATCAAAGGATCCACCAATAATCATCAATATGGCACATGGACCAAGTTTCCTAACTTATGGCCACCTCCCTTGATTTTAGGCAATTTTTCTAATTTATAGGGACTTGCACAAATATATACTACAAGTTGGATCTCACCTACTACTGATGTTTGGACACATGTGAGAAATCCTTGGCACGTGTGATATCACTCCTATCCATGTGAAATAGCTTTTCCTACCAATAAGATGATGCCAAGTGGCATATAGCTAGAAAACTAGATTTTGGCCATTTTAGCCACTAGATCTCAAATGAAATGGTATGTACAACCTATGTGACTCATTTAAATGATAAATTCATTTAATTCACATGTGGGAACATGCTCCACACATGTGTAAACATAATATGTACATGATTTTGGCCTAGATCAAGCATGATTTTGACATTTTCACAATTGCAATAGTATGTAGATCATGACTAGCAACTATGGTCGTCGAAGTAGTGGATGGATTAGTTTCCGAGGACCGTGAGACATAATTGCTTTGGATTCTCAAAAATTCCTCCTCACTGGTCAATAACTGTACATAGATCATCACCCTCGAGATCTATGAAATCTGAGAATTCTTTGATGAAATTAGATAGAATTGATAAAATTCATCCTCCCTCAGATCAAGCACATCTCCAACATCATTCAAAGAGACGTATGCAACAATGTCCATGTGATATACATGCAAATTGAGAATAGTTTTACTGTTGTCATTTTGATCCACGCTAGATAAGGAGAAAATTGACAATGCATGAGATTGGATTGGGTCGTACATTGTTGCCAACCTTGCCTCCTCGTCAGCACCCAAGACTTCATCAACAATATTTGATTCTGATATCATCGAATCAGCAGGTGATGAGGCACCCTCAATACGTAACCTCAAAGTTCCTGCCTCTTTAGGAACAAGAGCAGAAAGATAAAATACAAAATTCCCTCCTACACAAAGCGACATGATCAATTGTGCTGGTCACAATGGACCACACGTTTAAAATTACTCACTATTCTGGTGAATCGACGATTGTGAGCTTGCTTTGACAGTGGCTGGACAAGTATTATGTCATAGAAATGAATGAATTGGAGATTATCCATTTATAATATTGTTTATACAAAGACTAGAAATATGACCTATGTTCAGATCCAGACCTCTCGATATCAAAAGACATGTTGAAATATGTCTTGTAGTGACTTATAAAATTATCAACACCAGATTCAACGAAGAAGCACTGCAAGGCAGAATCAAGACTATCAGAAGATGAAGAACAAAATGTAGGAGTCCCCATGTGATGGCGATATTGGTAGTAGAGAGTATCGTAGTGACGCAAGGCCTCGTAGAATGCACAGACTATGAAACAGTTTCTCGTGTGATAGCAATACTGACCAGAACAAAATGTGTGTTGAAGTTGGCTGTGTATATTATGTTCATAAATATACATATACAATCACCAAGGAGATTTGTGTTGTATCTTCATTTTTTGGGCATCTGTTGCATCGAGAGAGAATAGTTAGAAGGCTATTCAAGCACATAAGAAAGAAGGCAACAATATTTATCATTCCATACTATGTAGAGTAAGATCATTTCTTTTGGTAAGATTTGTTTTTTGGAAACTCTTACAAATTTTAGTCATTCATTGCTTGTCATTTGTTGGCAGCACACATTGAAACGTGCACATAGTATCTTTAAAGTGGATTCTACTGGAAGCTGCACAACTGTGTGCATGAAAATTGAATTCCTTGAATGCCACCCATTTCATTGTTAACTCTTTGTACAAGAGGATGGTGGAGGTATTGCCCAGGCCAGATGGGCTGATTATAAATACTAACATGGAGATTGTTGATGCAAATGTAAAAGGATCTTGTCACTTTTTTATTTATTTATGATGGCATGCAGTTTAAAATTATATTGAATTATAATTTAACAGTTTTTTTTTGTAATCTTTCAGTCTTCGCAACAAGACGATGCTTTCAGCTGCGGATATTTTTCCATCTAGAATGTTATATCATTCTTGGATTGGTATATGATGCAAATTCTAAATGTTAATATACGTGAGGTAAATTTCTCAACTTCCAATATTCCGATGATATTGTGTTTGTGTAATTATGTTATTAAACATTGGCTAATATATACACTCAATGTTTTAAATTGTAGTTCTAATGCCCAGAAGTATCAAAAAATACTGTTCATCAGTTCTGACATGAAATGCTACAAGTCCTGCTATTGTCTACAAGGTCCTACAAGCATGAAGATGTCGTAGATGAAGATACCCCAGATGAAGCTGCCCCAGAGGTGGATAGTGAAGTTGCAGTGCTTAATGATCTCTGCCTCAGACACTTATGATTGGAATGTAAATATCAAAATATAAGTTCCGATACTTGTTGATATAAGATACAAATATATAGAAAGATATCATTACATAATGATGCATAGAAAATATAGGCAAACAAAAAGTGGGCTATTATTGAAAGCCACGAATATTTTATTTCAATTTTGACAGCAATGTACATTTTCTAAAATATTGAATACTATATGTTCGATGAAATTTTGAAGTCATTTGAGACAATTTTCTATTTCTGTTATTGAAAGGTACATTGTTGCATGTCTACCACCCCCATGTTTATGAGATTTCGACAATTTCTATGCTTCTATTTAAATCCTTGCATTGTATATGATTTTCTTGTCTTGGTCATACCTATACATCAAAGAAACTTGGTAAACAATACCAACATTGAGATTATTTTAAATGCAATCGCAAAATACTAAAAACACTGAAATAAGTTTAAATAAAATTATTGAAAGTCATTTCAAATGTGTATTAAAGAAAACACACATACGCCTATCTTTCATTGACTTGAAAACAAAAGTGTTTAGGAATATCATATTGCAGCAAAGTAAGCTCTAATCGAATGTGATCGAGTTTCTAATCTTCCTCCACCTCAATTATTGTAATAGTAGAATCATTTTGCTTTGATCTAGGCCAAAATCATGTACATATTATGTTTACACATGTGTGGAGCATGTTTCCACGTGTGAATCAAATGTATTTATCATTTAGATGAGTCATATAGGTTGTACATACCATTTCATTTGAGATCTAGTGGCTAAAATGGCCAAAATCTAGTTTTCTAGCTATATGCCACTTGGCATCATTTTATTGGTAGGAAAAGTTATTTCACATGGATAGGAGTGATCTCACATGTGCCAAGGATTGCTCACATGTGTCAAAACATTAGTAGTAGGTGAGATCCAACTTGTAGTAGATATTTGTACAAGTCCCTATAAATTAGGAAATTGCCTAAAATCAAGGGAGGTGGCTATAAGTTAGGAAACTTGGTCCATGTGCCATATTGATGATTTTTGGTGGATCCTTTGATGAGTAGGCACTCTCACACGTGCCAAATCAGTTGAGTAAGCATAAGCTCTTGTGTATATATGGTGGCTCATTTGGCCATAATTGATATGGAAGCTAAATCTTGGTTTTGGAGCAATTCTAGTGTTTTCTCTCTATTTGTCTTGTGGTTTTATGCATTGATTGGGTTCTAAGCTTAGTATACTTTATTCTCAGCCTACTGTCTGTACTCTGATAGGTTTTTACACGTGTGAAACCAACAAGTACAAGTTTTGATCAATAATGATTGTTCTTGTTAGATTTATTCATCTAGATTTGATCTAAATGCTATCTAATCTTGTGTAGATTGATAGGTTGATCTAATCTAACATCCAATCACACTTGTGGATCTGATTCAGATCTATTCTTGGTCCATTTTTCTGTACTTTGACAGTAATTATTCAAGTTGATGAGCGTGATCTGGTAAGTAAATTTGGTTTCTTTTTAAAGAGATTTCTATTCAAATATAGTTATTTTATTTTCAAGATATGTGACCTTTGCTCGTACTTTGCAGGCTACTATGGAGGTAGATGCCTTCGCAACATGATGTGGATAAATTTTCTTCGAATGCTGGGAAAATAATAATGGCAATTAAAGCATTATCATATTTCTTGAACGGGCATAAATACCCTCAGAATACTTATACAATTATTTTTGCAAAGAGAGACACTGTTATAAAAGTATTTGGCTATGTAGCTGAGGAAGTTCCTAAAATATCATCCTCCTTGGCAGTTTTTTTGGATATATAGACTTGAGCAAAAGAAGATCTATTGATTTTATAGATCCCTATGATAGAAAGAAATTTTTTCATGACCACACAACAAAGCTGATCATTAAAGATAAAGAGAAAAAATGATTGAGCCATCCATTGTACTTGAAATGATATCATATAGTACATATATTCTTTTTTGTCTAATATCATGAAATTACTATAAGTTGAGTCTTGCATCAATATTATTTTCGTTTAATGCAACGAGCTTTCAAGGATCTGTTACACAAAAATCTAGAGATTTATCTCGATGATCTTGGTGTGCATTCCTCTCAAGATAAGCATGTCAATGTCGTTGAACAAGTGTTCATTCGTTGTCGAAGATTCGGAATTTCATTGAATCCTGAAAAGTGCCAGATTTGAGTTACCCATGGTGTGGTACTAGGCCATATTATCTCTCAAAACGGTATAACCACTGATCCCGAAAAGATCAAAGTGATTCTTGAAATGCCTCTACCTGGAACAGTGAAGAAAATTTATGTCTTTTGGGGCCACACATGTTAATATCAAATTTTTGTAATACACTACGTCGATAAAGCGCAGTTAGTATATCAAATCGTTACTGATCCAAGGTGGACAGAAGACATGATTATAGCCTTCGAAGACCTCAAACAGGCTTTAGTCACCGCACCCATTAATTGTGTGCTTTATTATAATAAGGAGTTCCATGTGCATACAGACGCTAGTAAGTATGTCATTGGTGTTGTTCTAACGCAGCCCGGAGAATTTGTAAAGAATTTTCCAATCCGTTTCCTAAGCCGTCAGTTGGTTCCAGCTGAGATTAATTATTCCACCACAAATAGAGAGTCATTAGTCATGGTCTATGTTGCTCAATAATTCCAGACGAATTGCACAATGGCTGCTGATTCTTTTAGAGTTCAACTTATGAGTTGTTATTTGAAAGGGATCACAACATTTTTTGGCTGATCATCTTTCACGATTACCCAATGTTGAAGCATCTGATGAGCCAATAAATGATGAGTTATCACATGCATGTTCATTTTATATACATGCCACTCTATTATGGGTAGATGATATCACAAGATATCTAGCCAATGGGGAGATAGATCTTCAATTGACCAAACTGCAAAAAATAAAACTTATCATGAAATCCTTGCCATATCATCTTATTGTGGGACAATTATATAAGTTAGGTATTGAAGGTATTACACAATGTTGTGCCCACGAATCTGAAGTCTGACAGATTATTGTCTTGACACCCGAAGGTATTGGTAGAGGCCATTTCTCCTCTGATGGTACTGCTAGGGCAATTCTTCTGGCAAGATTTTGGTGGCCAACCCTTTTCAAAGACACATATGCTTATATAAAAATTTGCGACATTTGCCAATGCGCAAAGAATACCAAAAAAGTCGACCACAATCTCCTTACTCCAATACTTGAAAGCGAAGCATTTCACAAATGTGGGTATTGATTTTGTTGGACCCATTAGCCCAGCAGCTCATGGCACACAATCATGATACATCTTGATTGCCACTGACTATGCAACAAAATGGATAGATACTAGAGAAACACGAAAAAGCAGACGCAAAGTCTGATGTAGCACGCTTTCTCTATGAAAACATCATCACTCGGTTTGGCTATCCAATAGAGCTTGTCAATGATCGATGTTCTCATTTCCTTAATGAAATAATCAACAGTTTACTGACTCATTAATCCTAGATGCAATGGACTAGCTGAATCTACCAATAAAACGATTTGTAAAGGCTTCACCAAGATAGTAGAAACCAGTCGATCAGATTGGGGAACGAAGTTATTCTATGCTATATAGGCATATCGCACTTGCCAAAGCGAGCCACAGATTGGAAAACCCCATTTGAGTTGGTATATGGCCAAGAGGCTGTTATGCCAGTAGAATTTTTAATTTCTTCCCTACGTGTCAATTTAGTTTATGCCACTAACTTGTGTGACGATAATGCTTATGAACACCAAGTTGAATCGACTTTTCATGTTAACAAAACTGTGTGAAACACCACTTATATCCTACCAAACACAGCTAGTTCACAAATGACAATAGAAGGCTTGGCACGATCGTCATGTCCAGACTAAGGATATTCACGATGGTGATAAAGTTTTACTTTACACATCTTCCAAAGTCCATCCAGGAAAATTGAAATTCCGTAGCCAAGGTTGTTACATTGTTTAGAAAATTTTTACAAATGGTGTCGTGCAATTAGAGATGCTAGAAGGCATACCCCTTGGCACATTAGTCAATGGTAGCCGACTACAGTGATACTATGAAGACACCTTTACGATAGATCCTGTTTAAGATGGAGTGTAGGGTTATTACTTTTTCTTCTATTTTTTTCTCTGATCCATCCTCATGTGTGTATAGTGATTAGAGTTATTTTTCCCACGTGTTTTTTTTTTGCCATGTATATTCCTACCCAAATTTTTAGAACACCATCGATTTGATACTTTTGGAAAATACAAAAAATATATGAAACCTCGAATTTTCAAGCACGGTCTCAAAAAATATTGTTTCAAACCTTTGTAATTTTTTGATACTTGTCATTTTTCGATCCCTTGTAAATTTTTCATACTTAAAATTTTTTTAATACTTCATATTTTTTGATATTGTATATTTTTCGATACTTGAGATTTTTTGAAAAAACACAAAAAAAAAAAAAAAGACTTGAAATTTTTTTCAAATTTTTTGATACTTTTCAATTTTTTGACTCTCTGTAAAAGTTTCGATACTTTTCAATTTTTCGAGTCTTTGTAAAAAAAAATCATTAGTAAATTTTCAATCCATTGTAATTTTTTTAAATCATTATCATTTTTTCGACCCAAAATTCGGTCCGCCAGATTGCATCCGATGCCTACCCTAAAAATTTTTAGCATAAATACGTCGTTTGTTTCTTCCTTTCTTACTTCATAATTTTCGGAAGAGTTCATGTCAAATTGACAAATCTTTGACACTTTTCATGTTTTCTGTTTTGATTCAACCGATTTCAACTACAAATTGACCGCTATCACATTGTCTTTTATTCCATCCATCTTCCATCACTTCTGCACATGCATGCATCTGACACAACATCCACCATCATCTCATTCAGTTGCAGCCACCAAGAGAGTTCACAACGTCTGCATCTGTCAGTTGCAACCGCAAGTGCATTCACCATCTTTTCATCCCATCTGTATCCGCATCTTTCCCTCCCATCCGCATTTGCATCCGCTAGTTGCAACTTCCAAGTGCATCTATCATCATGTATTCTTTTGCATCCACGTGCCATCTACAAAGAATTTCATCCACCAAGTCTTCTTTGTCTACAACCGACACCCCTCATTTTTCTATTTTCATTGCATCCGCCACCCTCTATCCGACAAACTGACTTTTTGACCCATTGGTTTTTCGATACACTTCATTTTTCGAGGGTTTTGCTCATTTTTTGATACATTTCATATGTTTGAGTTTTCTCATTTTTAGATACAGTTCATATTTTTCAAATTTTTGATCATTTTTCGATACATTTCACATTTTTGGAGTTTGCTCATTTTTCTATACACTTATTTTTCGAATCTCTTCATTTTTTTGATACCTCTAATTTTTTTTTTTTGATACAGTTGATTTTTTTCAGTCCAGTTTACTTTTTCGATCTATTTGCATCCACCAGTATCTCCGACGACCATTTCCATCCCACACCACTACAGAGAGTTTCAAAAATAAAAATGGCCGAATCGGATTCAGATTATAGTGCAGAGGTACCAGAGATGCCTCTGACATTGAAACTGGTTCCATGTGAAGATAGTGCCATGTTCCAGTGGTACACACAAGCAGAGATGCTCTTCCAGCTGCTCAAGTTCAAAATTCGTAAGTGAAAGGGACATCAGAGCCTCTACCTGATGTACCAGACTTATGAAAGCTTTGCATACAAACAATTGACCTTCTGCATTTATATTCCCAATCTTCAGCTCTATGTCTACTTGGATGTAAGTAATCTTACAACCTTTGGCTTTCCAAGTGGTCGTAAAGAGAAACCGGTGAAGCTGACCAACATGATGCAACAATCCTATGCCAAGTTCTTTGACACCTCAATCGACAAGTGGAAGAACAAGGATGGCATCCTGCTCGAAGCTATCAAATGCAAGGAGCTCAGAGTTGCATGTGCCTACCTCACCAGATACACATATACATGCAAGGTACATTTGTTGCATATTTCCTCCAGATTTTTGCCATGCTTGGAGAATCCTATGAAGCCCACCACAACATGTATAATTGGGCAAGATTCATCTCCAGACAGTTGATCAATGCCTTACAAAAGAGAGTTCCAACCACATCATTGGGCTACATCTTTTTTGATCTCGCTCGAAGTCAATCCTCCATTGACTTGAAGCTTGCCTTAGCTCCAAGAGATGTTGTAGCTAGCCGAGGCTATACACCATCCACAACTTCAACTACATCTTTCCAACAAGTTGTTGCAGCTCATGAACGTCGCACAAAGAAGAGACACGATCAGTCATCACCACCAGCCTCTCAACTTGCTGATACTACACCACCACCGAAAAGTAGAGGATGAAGATGACCACTAGCAAACCGGCTCTTGAATCAGAGATGGAGTCCGATAGCCCACCGCCATCTATGACCAAGAAGCTGACTCCAAAGAAACAGAAGATGAAGATGGCAGGGTACAAAGATGTTCTATCTAGTAGTGAAGACAATGAGGATGAAGAGGCAGACAGCCTCCAAATGAGATGCACCACATGACAAAGAATCTCACCTGTTGTCTTCTCACCTCAGCTCTAGATCATGGACACCCAACAACCACTAGTGCAATCACATGTTTGACACTCCAGATCTTAGTCTCATCGGGACCACCTCACGTTATTATATCAACCCCTTGTTTTCAACCGACTGTTGATTCTGTTGTAGCCATCCACCCACAGGCACCAGTTTCAGGGGAGGGAGAAAGGGAGTTGTCTGCAACTACATGATCAAAAGACACAATTGCAGCTGATCCCACTCACGAAGACACATCAGAAGAGACAAGAGAAGTTGAACCTGATCAAGAAACAAGGGTAGCAAGATCAAACAACTCAAGTAATAGTGGAAGTCCAGGAAAGCCCAAAGGCCGAAGATAAAATTGAAGACCTCTCTACTCTAAAGCAAGACGACTTCATCGATGTAGATGCTCTTGAATACTTTGATTAAGGCGATCTTGTAGAAGAGGAGGTGGAGACAGTTCTAGAGGAAGTTGCACTAGTCGCATCACTAACCTCCACTTCCACCACTGCCACCATCATTTTGATACCACACTCGTCGTCGTCTCTCTTACCCTTGTTGCTATCATTTCTACCACCTCCATTAATAGTATTGTAAATACTCAACTAACCGTTCCATTACCGACTCGTTCCACAGTTTCTCAATTTTTTTTTCCTACTTACCATCATTTTTCTACTAAGTTCCCCACCCTTCCAGCCTATGACAACTTGCTTGAGAAAGCCAAGGATCCTTGAAATGACATGCTGAGACCTCATACCACCTTTATTGGTTGGTAGACCAGCTAGCACAACAGACAGACAAACTCAGGACGACAAAGCGGGACCTACAATTAAGAGACACAGAATTGCTAACAACTTTGGAAGAATTTAGCCAAGAGATTGGAAGAGCAGAACCAGTTTTCAAATCAACTCCAGTCTCTCCAAGAGATGCAAGACCAGTTTGAACACAGGTTAGATCTCTTGACTCAGAAAGATAATAACTGATGTGATGACAATAGTCAAGCAAACAATCAGGCCAGAAGATATCAATGTACCAGTTCCATCTTCAGGAGCGGTAATAAAAATGGAGGAGTATATCTCTTTAATCCAAAAACACAAAGTCCTGAAGAGAACCATCAAATTTTAGAAGAAGAAAACAACAAGAAACTGTCAACACTCAAAGAAAGCATTGACAAGATCCAAGAGAAACTCCTCTAGTCTAAACAACAGATGGATACGCCTACGTCGAGTCGACAACAGACGTAGGCATATTAGTGCAGAAAAAAGATGACCACAATGATGATGTCGGAGCACCTGAACAAAGCCGATCCATCAACCAATGAGGTGCTGGTTTTGGCATGCCATATCAAGGTTCCACAGCTGGATCTCTCCACAAACCTGCCGTGGACTCCTCTACTTACACTCAATTGCCCCACTCGTCTTCTTATTTTTTTGAACCATTTTCATCTTGACAACCTTCATTTTTTCCAGTTGCTTATTCAACCACCTCCACATCCACTTCTAACACCATACCCACAACATCATCTCTTAAATTTGATAACCATTTTTTGAAACAATTCGTTTTGCCAACAGCTCGGTATAACCTCATAACTAACCCACTACCCTCTACTCGTAAACTATTTTCACCTCCATAACCACCTGACTTTAATTTTTCTGATCAAGATCCACTTGATGAGACTGTGTAGCCTTCTATGAGACTTTCTTCATCCCCTCCAAAGGGAAAGAGCAACATCTTTGCTGGCTCAAGGTCCGAGGGTTCAACACCGAGGATTCCTAATACAAAGAGTTCCACAACCTTGGACGACTATTTGGCAAGGCCCTTGAGAAAGCTATCGAAGAAACCCATAGAAAAGATCAAAAGATGGTACGATGATCGGAAAGAGTCTGATGAATTCCAGAAGACCTACAAAAAAGGAGAAGGGGCAAAGAAAGTAACTACGGAAGAATATCCAAAGCTCAGCAGCCTCGTGAACACCTTACGACCACAACCCTCCTGGAGGACCATGATGATGTTATATAATGATGAGCAGCTTCATTAGTACCTAAGGGCACCAAGCTGGAAGGTCGACACCTATTATTTGCCGATCAAGAGAAGAGACCCTTGGGAGAAAACAAAACTAGCTAAGCGACAAGTCAATTGGCCTTGTATTCCAAGAATTGACTCATGCTCAACTATTGTAAAGTATCGAGATGCGCTACTAAAGTTTGGATATGCCTATAGGGGAAGTGCAAATACTGTAGTCCAAGAAAGTGCAAACTATTGTTTCTCCATAGCCTTTCTCATGACATTAGAGTGCTACCGGGATAAGGGGCTACCGCCCATAATGTTGGACATCAATCAACCTTTGTAATCAAAAGATGTGCATCTAATGATGGCAAGGCTTTATTTTTGAGCCGCATTTACTTCCAGTCAGTACGTGCAGATGATCGAGAAGTGATATGAAAATAAGTTCATACTTGGGATAAGGTTGTCTGTTTGGCACAAAAACAAGATTCATCACATTCAAAGCCATCGAAAGGAAGGTCGGGTACGAGAAATCTCTTGATAGAAGAAAACCTGAAAAGAACAAGCAAGAGACTCTCAGTTACATAGGGCTATCATGATAAGCTGCTACGACTTTGAACTTTTGCCAACACACATGACAATGAAGCCAATAATTTTTGGTTTTACATAGGCAAACACTGATCTATGCCTTTCCAAGAACCACACGTCGAAGCTAAAGCAATGTAGTTGGAACTATAACACTATAGGAGAGGACAATGTTAGCTGATGCCATGCCCTGAGGTGTCGATGCAGAGCCTCTCCACTCAATAGGACTTGTTCTTGCCTTTTACCTTTTCCAATCAAGACATCCTTTCTTTTGATCAAACAAGCATCTCCATCAAACTCCACCTTGAGGCCCTTACTTAGCATTTGACTCACACTAAGAAAATTCTTGGTAATAGATGGAATAAACAAGACATCCTCCAAATGAACATTCCTATTTGTAGAGAGAAAAATAGGAATTGTGCCAATCCCTTTGATTGCACACTCACCATCATTGGCTGTGTAGATCACCCTCTTGTCATCTCCATATGCCAACAAAGAAGTGAAGTACTCTTTGTGAAAGGTCATGTGTGAACTTGCTCCACTATCAATCCACCAAGGATCTAGATCTCCATCATTAGCAAGCATACATGAAGACATCACAAAAGCATCATCATTTGCATCTTGCACATCCAAACCATCCTCATCAAGAGTAAGATTATCTTGCTTGTCTCCTTGATCTCTCTTCTTCTTGTAGCACTCACTTGCAAAGTGTCCTTTGATGCCACAATAGAAGCACTTGAGCTTTGATCTGTCCTTCTTTTTGCCACTTGAAGAAGCATCCACTTGATCTTGCCCTTTAGACCACTTGCTTTTGGTTTTGCCCTTGAATTTGCCCTTTGTGAACATAGCATCCTCTTGAAGTGTCGATGTAGATCCACCTCTTGCTTGAAGCCTATATTCCTCATTGATCAAGATCTCTTGAAGATCCATCAAACTTGGCAAAGTCTTTTGAATAGCAATACTTTGAACAATGTTAGCATGAGCATCTAACAAGCCATTAAGAATCACTTGAATAAGCTCTCCTTCCTTAATGCTTTCATCTATGCAAGCTAACTCATCATTCAATGCTTTCATTCTCAAAACAAAAGTACTTGGACTTTCTTCATTCTTTTGCAAACAAGAAAAGATTTGCCTTCTTAGAGTCAACACTCTAGAAGTATACTTGGATTCATAAAGCTTCTTCAATGAATTCCAAGCTTCCAAAGATGATGTGCACTTACCAACTTCCTTGAGAAGTTCATTGGTAACATTCATCTTTATCATGTGTAGAGCCTTCTTGGCCCTCTTGTCATACCTCAATTGATCTTGTTGTGTTGCTGGTCTCTCCTCCAAACCTACAACAATATCCAAAACATCATTCATCTCAAGAAGTGACTCCATCCTCCCTTTCCATAATGAATAGTTACTTGAGGTAAGCCTATCATTGGCTTCCAACATGACTCCAATTGAGGTTGCCATGTAGCAATGACCTGATCTTCTCTTTCAACCTGTTTCAATGCACAAAGCACTCCTTTGAACAACAACAAATGCTTTCGAAAGAAATCACCAAGATTTGAAACTATCTCACAAATTCTCTTCTCGCACTTATCCAAGCAAATCAACACATAGAATCATGGAATCTTGATCAACCTATGATCTATCCTCAATCTAATGACTTTTGCCACTTCCTAAGATTGAAATACGCTCAAATGAAGTCCAGCAACCTCACTATCTAGAGATCCAATCAAAATTAGGGTTTTGACAAAATCACAAAAAATTGACTATTCCAAATCTACATGCAAATGCTGAAAATTTGATATGCAATCTATAAGCCACCACTTAGGCTGAACCAATGATCCAAAAATCGGCCAAATCCAGCATGTGAATTCAAAAAATGGAATTGAACAAGTATATTGACCTATTTAGTGTTTTGATCTACAAAAGATCCAATCTACAAAAGCAAAAAATCCGATTTTGGTGTAGAATCCTCTCTAGCATGCTCTAGACTTGATATCTTCACCAAATCATTGATAGATCTGATCTCCTCCTTCATAACCTGAAACACAAGCTCTGATACCATGTGAAAGATTTCAGATCCTTAAGATCCAATCTACTTGAATGATCTTTGGTTAGAAAGAGAAATACACTACCAATTTCACCAATGTAGAAAAATCAGCATCTACACACAATTTGAGATGCAAACACTAATAGAACTTGATCAAACTTGATTGAAATGATTTTGTACTGTTGCTGTCCGTACAAAACCAGCAAGCTACTGTATTTCACACGTGTGGATCCAAAAATAGCAAATATAGATCATTCTACACATAGAATTGCAAGCAATCACCAAGATAGTGCACCAATGGATAGTAGAACCCAAGAGAACCATGTATAAGCATGAAATGAGATAGAGAAGAGAGAAGATGACTCTCTCCACAAGTTACATCCTTTTATAGCAGGTCCAAACCCTATTTGGCCACTTGGCTTTCCCACCAAAATGCTAACCCTACCAATTTTGGGTCTAGATTCAATGTACCCAACTTATTCAAATTGAATCTACTCAAACTCACATTCTATCTTTCTCACACTTTCAAAAAGTGTTTATTCAAATGAAATTTAGACTAATGAACTTTGAAAAGTCAACCTCTAAGTCTAAAACAATTTTTGGCCTCAATATGCCAAATATGGAAATATTGCAAAATGTGATGAAACTAGTTGAATCTTTCACACGTCATTGGCATAAAAGACAACTCAACATCTCAATGTAAAGATTTACAAGCGGCCCGACGTGAAAAGACCCTATTGGATTTAATACACTGAAGGTGGAGATGAAATCCTACCTAGCGTGCCATGGATTCTTACAAAAGAGCAACACATGTTAAATACGTCATAAAACAAATGAGAACTCCAACAAGCTATGCACATTCTTTATGCAAATCATTTATTAAAGATAGTAAATTAAGCAGATTGAAATCACATGATTGGCATACAATGTTGCAATTCATACTTTCTCTTTCTATTTGAGGTTGTTGCAACGATGACGTACAAAATAAGCTTTGCAAATTACCATCAATGATTAAATTCCTTCTAAACACTTGTATAAATATGTGCTATTTCAATATTTTCATATGCTAAACAACTCAGTGTGATATTAATCTTGCAGGTGGATTTCCTCAAAAGAAATAAATAATGAATTGGATTCCATGAAAATCCAAATGATCAAAATGGTATGTTTATTGGAAAGATATTTTCTTAATTCCTTTTTGGATATACAAATTCATCTTGTAGTGCATTTGGTTGAAGAAGTATCAATTGTAGGACCTGCTGTGCACATGAGATGGATGTTCTACTTTGAGTGTTTTATGAAAGTTTTGAAGGGCTTTGTGAGACAAAAGACAAGGCTAGAAGGTAGCATTGTAGAAGGTTGGCTTATACAAGAATCTTTGCTTTATATCACGAAAATAATCTTGCAATCACATCCTTCAAGTCCAAACATGTGGTCTGAAGAAGAAGATGAACTTGCTTTACTATGAACTCAAAACACCACCACAACAAACCCTAATGCCTGGAAACCTTAAAAGATGGCACCACACCAAACAATAAGGGGCTCTTTCCATGTCCACCCCCTGATCCGTTTTGTGCGTCAGCTGACATACCCTTTCACCTAAGAGAACAGGTGAGTTGTTTTGTCTAGGTGCTAATTTTTGGAAAATCTGCAAACCCCATCACCCGTTCATCAACTCGGGTTTTTGCTTAACGTCAAACAGCTCGGGTGAAGGGGTGAACATGGAAAGGCGCTCTGAGGGCCTTAAACAATATGAGCATGCTCCTCCCTTCTCTCCTACCTACTCTGGTATCCATGTAGCACCTGGGGCCTGCTCTCCTCTCTCTCTCTCTCTCTCTCTCTCTCTCTCTCTCTCTCTCTCTCTCTCTCTCTCTCTCTCTCTCTCTCTCTCTCTCTCTCTCTCTCTCTCTCTCTCTCTCTCTCTCTCTCTCTCTCTCTCTATGTTCTATGTCTCTTTTCCTGTGTGTGCTCCGTATTTTTAGTTAATAAGTGTCATTTTGCTGCATTTCTTGTTTTGGTTATATCTTTCAGGTAAGCAGTAACTGTGCGTGAATTTTTGTAGCAAAATTAGCTTGCCAATGATCTACTATATGCTTCGATTCAGCATCTTTCTGTGAGTGTATGATTTTTTGATATCTTATAAGCCTAATATGCCTTTCCGTTTAAGGGAGGTATAGAACTTATATGGTGCAGTCCACTAGTGCTATTTTGCATCATTTTTCAAAGTACACCTAGATGTGTTTCAGTACACTTGTAGACTGCTCTGCTATTCTGCATAATATTTCAAACCAAACCTATATGTGTATCTTCATGTCGAGGCTTAGAAAACTATGAATTGGGGGTGATTGTTGTTGTCATTAAAGAAGAAGCCACCCACTTTACCATTGGATTGGCAGCTTGAAACCACATTATTGAGGGCAGCCCCAGCCACATCACAAGGCACACATTGCCCACAAGCACCACAAATTCCAACTTTACACGACCCAGATGTATGCATGGTGGTGCAGCGTGAACCACGACAATTGGTTTGACCACATTTTGTGCCGAATCCCAAACTTGTAATATACGCTGCAGCATTAACACAATCATAAGCTCTAGGACTAGCATTGGAGGTCTGACACGTGGTTTGTGCATTTGCCACTTGGTATTGCAGAGCCATCCCCATGAGCATCACAAGCCCGCACTGCAGCAAAATTTTTGAGGTCCTCATGTTCACCAGCGCTAGCCCTACAACAAAGAAAGGCACTAGTGGGTGGTGATGATCCAAACAAACTGAGTCGAAGAATAAAGCTGTTAGACTAGAATCTTGAAAACATCAAAAGTAGGTCATTTTTACCATCCCCCATCCCAAAGGACAATAGGAGCTCCCCTTCTTGTTCATCCCCATAATACCAAGGATTGGATGTACAACAAAAGAACAATAGATCTTTTCAACTATCTTCACTCCAACATGATTCATCTTTTTTTGAGTATGGTAAAATGCCTTGTCTTCATTAATCTTTCACATTCTTGATCGGTTTTATCATTGATTCTCTTTTTGGGTGTATGGTTTAACAATCAATCATCTCATTCTTTGGATCAGAGGCCACTTGGTTACGAACCAACACTCCACAATGGGTAATAAATAGAAACGCAAGCAATTTTGTCTCTAAATCATTGTTTGAGTAGGTCACGACTATCATAGAATGATCGTTCATGGCCTCAAAGTTATGGAAACAAGAAACAATATTATATAAAGATTCAAAGTTTAGGATATGATCCCACAAAACCCAAACCGACCTAACATGTCATCCTAGTGTGTCCAAAACTCAAGCTGCACATTGTCATTGAATATTCTCTATTGGTAAATGTTACCAAAACCCAAAAATACTTGACATATCATTACAATTTGTTTGAAACTCTACACCTATTTACTTATAACACGATGACATTTGTTTTGGGACTTTGACCTAAAAAAAGTAATCTTTTTTGTGTTTTTTAATGGTCCTAGTTTTAGGCCAAAATCATGGATTTCTTTAATAAATCTCTAAATTTTTATTTTTTTAAAAAGCAAAAATTGCATATTTTGAATAAAGAACTAAAAGTTTTTTTGTTGCAAACTTCATAAAACCATCATAATTACAAATGAAATACTAATTCAAGAGAACAAATGACTTTTGAAACTTGAAATCCCATTGATATACAAAACGACTTAAATTATTATCGCACATTCTCTTTTTTAAAGTACATTTTATAAGGAATTTTCACTGATGCCTCTCAATTCAGAACTTGAGATATTCTCAACACTCTCGTTTTTAGCTGATGAAGTGGAAGACCCGACTTTTCATTAGAGTAAACTGGCATATCTTCCTCAGAATCTACGTCTAATGTTGACGAAAAACCTTGTTAATCAACTTTTCTCTGTTGATGAAGAGTGGAAAATGATGGTTTTTCCATTAATCCAAGTCATTCTTTCAATATAGACATAGTTGACTTTCATAGATGATTGGTCATTGTTAACTCAAAATTAAACACCAAAACATCTACATCCTATAAATTCAAATCGCCGACTCTTGGTTGATTTTTTGGCAATATCTTTCTCTTGCCCTTTGGATCTACTATGCAACATGAGTTCGGACCTTCCCAAAGGTACTTTTGTTTGATTGCTATTTTGAATGAAACCAAGTACTTTGGCAATCCAAAATGGATGTCCTTCATTGTTTTCTGAAGCTAGAATTGCAACAAGGCTTCCAATTTGGATTTCATTCAAATCACCGCACCATTTCATTTTTGCATCTTTTACACTTTGCCTATTCTTCCTTGATCCCACATAAATTTCACGTTCCCTCACCTTGCACAAGCTACAAGAAATCATTATCTCGAGGAAGATTTGAAGTTTCGACAATTGTAGTTAACGTTCTTAATTTATGAGGCCAATGAAATTCTTTGGTTGTTGATGTGTGTTCGAGATTGAGCAAACTGATTTTTTGTTCCTAGAAAAAGTCCATCCACCAATGTTGATCAAACCATAAAGAATATGATAAGTTGCTTGAATACTTGATTTCAAAAAATCTAATGAGGAAAATGGATCAATCTCACGATGTTCTCTTTGCACCTTTTGTTCTTCTAGCATGGACTTCAAGGGAGACAACACAATAAGCTTGATTTGAGTTGATGGAATCTTAAGCAAAAATTGAACATCTTCAAGAGATAGCCATGAAATTTAATTTGAAAATAGTTTGCCCCATAATAATATAATGCATGATTCATTACATTTGATTTTAAACTGATGCTGAAAGCTAATATCATTAATATTAGCTATGCATCACTTTGTTTCATGTGACAATAGATTTGATGTCTAGAGATATACAAAGAAAACTATGTGAAGATATTACCACTACGATAGACTCATTTGGTTTGGTGGATTTGTCGCATGATGATGTGCAAAATGATAACGATGAACTACCAAATGAATAAGTGAGACAGTACGATGTATTTCAACTCATTATAATATTAATCATTTTGCTCACAAATGCGATTACACTTTATCAATTGACTAGTTGACATCAAACAAGAAGTCGACGCACGGTGAGTACACAAATTGAGGTCATTATTTTTTCGTGATACATCATTTCTTTATTCACTTGTGCATATGGCAACCACTGTTGATAGAAAATGGAATTCAATGTATTGATAGTAACAAATTTCAACAAAGTGAGATCTATTTACACTATGTAACATATCATGGGTTATACCAAGGCCCCTCGGTATAGCCCACGATATTACCCTCGATTAGTAGAGTGTCTAGAATGCCTCTTGGCTACCTTGACCCTCTCTATAACCCTCTTTATATATCTCCCTATATGCCTCTCTATAACCTTCTCTATAAATGTTTGAAAGACAAGTTAGAATTTGGTACCGAGGATAGAAACCGGACCCGAGGCTCGAGCTTTTTGCTCCCCCCACGACTCATTTTGAAAACTACCTTTCAAAAAAATGCTCAAAAAAATCCCCTCTCAGCATTCTTCATACATCCATCAGCAAGCCGCTACTTGGAGTGATCCAGAAAATTAGAAGATGTCGTCAATTATCAATATTCAAGCTAAGATCACTACAATCTTGGACACAGAAGGTTCAAATTACCTGATTTGGAAATTAAAGACTTCACTCTTATTGAAGGGTGAAGGTCTATGGCAATGGGTAGAACCAATAGAGGAGAAGCCAGTAGCTACTCCTGGCAAAGAATTTCGAGAATGGAGTTTAAAAAATGACAAAGCTATAGCAATTATTGTGTCTTCAGTGCATGACAATATAATGCTAGATCTTACATCAATTTCGAACGCAAAGGATTTATGGGAAGAATTGCACACCAAGAATGAGACTCGATCTTGTAATTAAATCATGTTCTTGGAAGACCAATTAACTTACCTACAGTGGGACGACAAAGACCTAAACACATTTGTGCGAAAGATAAAAGATCTGTTTGTTTCCTTGCAAAATTCTGGTGTAGAAAATGTAATTTCTAAGAAAAAACAGCTTAGGTATTTTCTTTAAGCTCTACCCAGGTCATTTCACACAACAAGAACCTTATTGGCGAAAGATGTGACAATGATACTTCAAAAGGCAATAGACGGAGTTAAAGAGGAAGTAGAAGCTCGTGAATGCTATGACGACAATGGTGATTCCGAAAATGCTCTATTTACTCATAGGAATAAATCTTCTAAGAAGTCTAAGTTTAAGAGGGAGTCGTCTAAAAAGAATGAGTCTAAGACTAATGAACAACAATCTGGAAAACAACAGAAGAATTTTGGTGATAAGAAGATCAGCAACAGATGTAGAAGATCATGTCACACAAAAGAAAAGTGTTGGCTAAATCCAAAAATTGAATGCATTTATTGTCATAAACGGGGTCATGCATCAGTAGATTGTTATCAACATCCCAAAAACAAAAAGGAGCAAAATCAAAGCAAACCTTCAGATTCAAACTATGTCGAAGACAAAGCAGAATACTCCAGAGCAGCAGAAGACAGGGCAACAAGGAACTCAGTAGCTTATGTTAGTGCTGATCTATGTTGTTCATCTAATTCTAAAATTCGAGAAGTAGTACTTGATTTGGGAGCCACCTCACATTTTGTTTCCTCGAAACAAATATTGTCTAAGTACAAGAAGATGAACTATTTGAGATTCATTATACTTGGAGACGGTTCTAAGCACGTGGTTGATGAAACTGGTGTATTATGGCTCAACACGAATCAGGGTGACAAGAAACTAGAAGAAGTTCTCTATGTCCCTACTCTTGACAAAGATCTTCTATCTGTAGCTAAGATAGTCGATACAGGCATGTCAGTAACCTTCACAAAGAACTCTTGTAAACTGTTCGAGGAAGATTCTGATAATCTAGTTGCTAAAGGCAACAAAGAAGAAAATGTATATCACCTGAATATTCGAACAAGAATCGAACAAGCCAATCAAACTGAGGAATCAACAAATATACGGTGGCACAAGAGGCTATGTCACATGAACATGGAAGCCTTGTACCAAGCCAACAAAAGTCAGAGAATTCAAGGTACTTGAAATTGTGCATTTAGATATTTGTGGACCATTCAAATTATTGTCGATGGGTGATGCAAAGTTTTTCAGTTAAGACGAGTTTTAATAGCTTGCAAGATATATAACAATTTGGTTTTCTAATAGATTAATCTATAGAAAATCAAGATGTCTAAGTATCATCTCCATATTGATCTTCCTTCAGAATATGCTCCATTGTCAAAAAATATATATGAAAGGGTCCACCTTACCAACTCACCAAATCCATCACAAGATGGAAGATAGGAAACATTGCGATCTATGGGTTGATGGAAGTCTATATCCAATCGATCCAAGCTCAATGCAACATCCAAATTTTAGATCAGTCACACAACTCATAATGTTTTTGAGTGAAGGACACAATGGTCTATTGGATTATTGTGAAAGATTGAAAAGTTATGGCATTAGTAATTCAAGAAAAAAAGCCATTGTTTGGAAAATATGTTGAATGGTTTGCTTACTAACTACAGAGAAAAAGAAACTCTTTTGGTGCAAATAAAAGAAGAGAATGAAATCATAAAGTTAGATAATTCTCGTTTGCAAAATCTTATATTAAACCTTAACCAAGAAAATGACAATATAAAAATTATTGTACAAACATTGCATACCTCATATTGCCAAATAAATGTAGACGTGAACACATTATGGAAGAAAATACAGAACAATAGCAAAAAAAAATTATGTTAAAAGATATTGACGAGCTTTCATCAAGTGGGAGTCAACCAAAAAAAAGAATTTATGCTTTCAAGTAAGATTCTGTTTTAAACTATTCATGTGTTTTGTTTCATCTGGCACATCATTGATTGTGAAATATTGTTTCTTTCTAAATCTTATTTTTATTTTGCAAATCAGCTTTAGTCAACCATCAAAATCTGAAAGACAAGGACATGATTGGAAAATCTTTGAGTGCAGTACTTACAGCTAAGTCAACAATGAGTCTACTAGGAAATCAACGATATTCTCGAATCAAGTCCAAGATTGCAAAGGCCCTTATGAGCAAAGTGATTGAATTCAAAAAATTTCTCGATAAAGTTGGACTTTGGCTGCCTCTGCAATTTAACGTTGAGTTGCAATGGCGTTTCGATTTATAATGGGGTATTCTTAGACCAATTGGAAAACCCCCTGGGGCAAAACAGATTTTTTCGTACTTTGGAATAATCTCGACATTGAGCAAAAAGGATGTCTATGTTTTGGGCAATTTTACAAGGCAAATTTTTGGTTAGATGGTAGTTCTCTCCATCGAGTTTGTCAATCAGAGAAGAACTAGAGGATGGATCCATTCCGGTACTGTAGCAAGATCGTTGATAGAAACAACGATATCAAAAAACAGTTGGCTGTGCACTTGCTGAAATGAGGTCTTGGTAAAAACAAGATTGATAACCCACAGTGAATATGCATATTACTGAGCCACCAGCTCTGATACCATGTCAGAAATCAGAAAAAAATCAAGATGTGCAGCGAAAGTGGAGCAGGTGGTCGATGGATCGGAAGTGCAACAGTTACCAGCAATGCATTCAAGATGAAATTGAATACCAAATGTGCAATAGAACAACAATGTAGACAAAAACTTGCACTCTGATAATTATCAAAACGTGAGTACAAGAGCTTGAAGCTAGCGCAAATCAATAGGCGCAAAAACGGCTTCAGTTGAGTTTGTTGATGATAACTTGAAACCACAAAAATATTGGACTTGACTATTTATAACATAAAGCCTGTAGGATGATAGCCTGATCAATGCATTGACTCCAATGCAGATCTTCCTTAATGATTGGAAGTCAGATGATCAACATATTGAAAACTGATATTAATCTACTTAATTAACTACAACATTAGGCACTTGTTTTAAGTATAGCTAGGCACCTGTTGGTTGGTACCAATGCCAGTGTGCTTGTATTTTATTGTCACAATATCATAAAAATTACATTTTGTCCAAGGTTGCAAGCATGCCTAACTACCCTTGTCGAAGCACGAAGAAGATAGACTGGCCAGTCTTGGACGTAGTGCTTTTGTAGAGACGATTCAATACTTCAGAGCAGGGAGAGGAAAGCCTACGTTGGCCATAGTGTAGACAATTGGGTACAAGTCTCACATTATTTTTGTTGTTGTATTGTTCTGCTATACATGTAATAATAAAAATTATGAGAAGTCAAACATCTCTTTAAAAAATTGCTCTACGTGGTGACAATATTTTGAGTGGGTATCCAGAATAACAAACTAAACATTGCTTAAGAATGATAGTTGAAGATATAACGACAAAGAATCTGTGTTTAAAATACACTTGTGCCCAACAAAGTAGTATTTAATATCCTAACATGAATGAAGTATCCACAATAATATGGACCATGGAAATTGCAATATATAATGATAAAATGGACCACTATTAGTAAGAGAGAAAATACAAACCATGTAACTTGCTCTAGTGTTGAATGGACAGTTATTATTGCTCTTTTTTGTAGCTGCTTAACTCAAAACTTTGGATCCATGGATCATGATGTAAATTTTAAAAATCTTCTTTGCATTATTTGATAGGAGCAATGGAAGCAACCATTGATTTTGAAGTGATCGGTGTATCGTCTCTAAAATTACACTTCACCGAAGGAAAGGCCATTGTCAGTCGACGATATCTGGAAGATAGAATTGGATGCGACAAAATGTTTGAAAGTTTCAATGCAGTGATTGATGCAAACAATGATGTTGTCTCTATGGTACCACTAAAGAGCTACAAGGACATAGAGGGGAGAGAGCAGTACATCATGGAAGAAACCTTGTCATTCCAGTATGTGGTTAGAGTTGCTAAAAGAAATGTCCAATGTAGTAGTCCAGCTGCCCCTACATGTGATCGCAAGGAGAGAATTGACATTGATAGCTCCGCCTCAAGTGATTCATCAAAAGACTCTGATGAAATGGAATTTGACAAGCCTTTCGATCGTAGTAGTACACACTTCACCTCGAAGACAATTGATGTCAAATCCAATAAAAAGTCTGAAGAGACTATTGGGGATGTGGAGCTTACAAATTTATTGGATGAATTGGTGCCATTGGTGGAAAATCGAAGGTACGCTTACACCCCACTTTGGGCCCGCCAATATTAATTTCTTTTGCTGCATGTTGTCTTTTGAACTTATCGGTGCACTTCCATATAATAACTCTGAACTTGAATGACAGGCTTCGCAGAATGGTCACAACAGCAAGGGTTGCTTTGTTGCCTTTAGGAGATGGCCTTGATAGTCTTGTACTACTGGAAAAAAATCAATGTTTGAATTTTTTCATGGCAGCAGGTTTCCAGGCCAAGGTGGGCTTGGTGAGTGTTGCTATGTTTTCAAGATGTCTACAAAGGGCCCTACTTCAATTGTAGACTTGATCAATCGGATGAGAAGAACAAGCAATGGTGACCCCGAGCATGCATGGGTGCAATTTGATCACACAAGAAGAGTGATTGGGTGGTCGACAATGGCCTGCCACGTATATGATTCTAGGTAAAATGAGTAGCAACAAGCACTCTTCTCCACATTCAACCTCCTTTGGATTGTATGCCTAGTAAGTAGTATTGATACTTGTTTTTTTTTTGCCATAGCATTCAAGAGCTTTTGACAATAGCAACTCGCAAAATGAAAGAGGAGGACACACAATCCCAAATCCTATTTTGAAACTCATTGAACAATGTCATGGAACAGTCGGGTCACGGCAAGGCAGATTTTAGGAGATTTGCGGATGAGGCACAAGCAAATTGGAGAGCTGTCCGAACTGTTTTCAATGGTGGTCCAAGTAATGAGATGATTGGGTGAGAAAGGTCATGTCTATTTGAATGGGAGCAGAGTTTGCACATACACACAACGAAGTTCATCCATAAGGAACATCAACCTGAACACAAAGCCATTTGTGAGAAATAGAGAAAAGCTAGCACAAAAGAGAAAGCAATTGCACAAAGCAGATACATTCGCCAATGGTGGAGGACAAGAAAAGTGAGAGATTCTGACCTGCCTTCTTTTGACAATTGGATGAGCTGGTGGAATGTTCAAATCGCTCATTGGGGAGAATTCATGGTCGCGGTAAGTGAACAATAAGCACATTTGTTTATGTGTACAGAATTTTAGAGACAATTTCAATCATGTGTGAATGGCATATGTAGGTACAAGATGCTATGGATGGAGCCAACACACCACAAAATCCATATATCTTTGTACAATGCATGTGTATCTGATATGGCAAATGCCCTTTTTGTACAGTGCAAAACAACATGCACACATGATGGGAAGACACCTTGGAGAAGGTCCAAGTCTACAAAATTTTATCAACCAGAGCGAATCCAAGAAACCAGCAAAACCAAGTGCAATATTCAAGACAATGCACCAAGCTATTGCAGGAACACCAATGCATCGCCAATCCACTAGCTTGGAAGGTGACCAAGAGACAATACGCCAAAAAAGAAGGTCATCCACGGTTACAGATGTGAATGACAATGACAGCCATAGGCCAGAGTACAACTATGAGAACGTAGAACACAGGGGGAGGGGACGTCCGAGGAGGATAAACTTTTTTGCGCAAACTTGAGATCAACAGATGCCGGTGACAAGCACGCTGGCAGTAATGTTTGTTGTATAAACAATGAAGCTATTATTGAACGTCAAATACACAACACGTTCTAGACAATCAGAAGAACTAGTCTTAACAGTCGTGTCAAATGTATATCATGGATACCAAATAAAGACAAGTGTGGCCAATTGATTCCCAATGCATCAAAGGGTGTTCCTGTGCCAAGCTTCTACTCCACAAAAAGCCATCCTGCTGGAAAGACACAACAAATGATATGGTTTTGCAACAGTGACTGTACTCACACATGGAACCCTGACAGGAACATATCACCAAATCCCACAAAGATTCCAAATATGTGGCATGTAGCTGAAGGAACAAACCTCACATAGCTTGAGGCAAATTTGCTCATTAAAGCTGGCTTCCAGTTGGAAAACAAAGCCAATTCATCAGGCTAGAACCCCCGAAGTGCAAAACTCACATGTTGGAGGCAATAAGGGTACCGTGGAATCAACCTCGACAGTTGGAGAAGAACACAAACGTTCAAAATACAAACCTGGCATTTCCCAAGCTGCACAAGCCCGCATAAAGAAAGCTCTATCCATGAATGCAGAAATCATGCTGGAAAATGTTGTGGAAGAAGGAAAACATGAAGTTTTTGAGGTCAAGACTGAAACCTCTCCTATGCTTAGCAATCGTTACGATGTTCACATAACCAACATGCTCATGTCCTGATTTTCAAAAATGGCTAGTGTCTGAGAAAACCTATTTGGCATGCAAACATATCCAATTCATATTTCTCAGAGTAATGGGTCTTGATCGAAATAGCAACATGTTCATTCATCAATCCACATTAAACAATGTCGAAGTGTTCCAGGCTTTAACTTTTGCTGCTAACATTTTTTCACAATGTCGGCTCTCTGTTTTGATCTAACTCTCTTAAATTCTTCTTGTAGATGATGTCGAAAATCAACGGTGTAGCAAAAATGAGTTCTGACACAAGGGTAGAACATAGTATCTCGATGGGAATCGAACAATTGGTTCCAAAGATAGAGGTCCAAAATCAAAATCTGGATCGAGATACTAGCAGTGTAAACTTACAATGAATAGTTGTGGATCGAAAGTGTGTCAGCGTAGCAGCAAGAATCAAGATGTAATGTAGTCTGTAGTAATGCACAAAAGAACAACAACAGTTGTGTGTGGGCAAAGTTGCACTCTTGATTAATAAAAAATAGAGTACATGAGTGTGAAGCTGTGCGCTAGTCTGGGAGGCGCAAAGATATAGAGCTTTAGATGCTTAATCATTGCTAACTGGATTCTCACTTCGGTCTGGGAAAACAATCTGACCAAAAGAAATTGAATGAAAAATGAATGATCAATGACTACTAAAGATGCAGACTTTAATCTAGATTCACTTGACTTGGTGATGATTGCAATTCAGTGATCAATACTTGAAGGTATAAGTTTGAATCTACTTAATTTACTAGAGCCGTCCTATAGTAGATAGCCATTGTTGTAAATAGTAAAATATATGTACAAGTAGGTGGATTATCAATGTTGTCCTTGGAGTCGATTGACAGTACATGGATTGACTTTTCCTTGTATCGAATTTGATCTGACTTGATGAGGGAGTCGAGCAAGTCGATGGAGTTAAGTTAGTCGAGAGTCAATGGAGTCGAGTGTCGGGTGAGTCAATGGAGTCGATTGTCGAGCGAGTGGATGGAGTTGATTGTCGAGCAAGTGGATGGAGTCGATTGTTGGGTGAGTCGAGTTTGTAGAGTGAGTCGAACTTTGTTTTTTTTTTTTTGTAGTATGAGTATGTATAGTTTTTAGGAGGCACATTACCGAATGGATTTGGACCTGAGCATTAAAAATCCAATAGATGAATTTTTGATACCTACTTAAACGAAGGAGTTGATTCTCTTATCATTAGAGTGGTTACCTAATGCTAGTACATCGATGATAAGCAATCTTCCTTCCTCACCCATCACAATCTCCCAAATATTGCTCATCATAAGTGAATTTTGTTGAATTTTCACTTATGAAACTTTTTGTCATCCAATTTGCTAGACTTTAGAAGCATAAAGGCATCCATTTTGATGCTCATCTCCAATATTTTGTTGCGCTTACAAAGCCATTGATTGTAGATTAACTCACAAAATCTTGCTCCAAACTGCCAATTTGACCTCAAAAATAGAAACTTCATGCCAAAATTGATCAATGATGTCGCTAACTACATTCAAATTAGATGCATGATTTGAAACTTATGCTAAGCTAAAAAAAAGTTTTTTAAGATTTACCACCTTCATAGAAAGCTCTCAACTTTGGCTTCGATGCCATAATGCTAATCATCTCTCACATGTAACCACAACTGCATAGCAACAAGAAGACTATAGAAGCATTCACACAATAGCACAATAAACCTTAAGATAGCTACATTACATTCAAGCAACTGAATAACTACAAGTACAAAATAAGACTAAGTCTCTAAGTGCCCTGAAGGCAACATTTAGGTTACCCTACTCACATGGGCCTCGTGGGCTTTCTTTTGAGCTAAGCTAAATATCTAAAAATGAGTAACAATGAAATAGTGTACAATATACAGTGGGGTCAACTAGGCTTTAGTGCACATCAAATTTTCTATAGTAGCTTGCTTTTCTCATAGTGGCCATCTTTGCCACAATAATAGCATGGCCCCTTTTCCTTTTCAATATCTTATTGATTGCACATCCCGGTGACCTTACTTCGTCAAAATTTTCTCCAATTCTTTCTTGCACAATTCACCTACATCGTTTCTGGTTGATTTGTCCTTGATTTGGAATGAAATCATTGATGATCTTTGAATCTTCATTGATCATTATTTGCCATATCTCCTTCATCATTGGTAGGTTATTCATTTTGAACTCCCATATAGAGTAGTTCTTTTCATCCAACTTGCTACCCTTGAGGAACAGGAGAATATCTTTGTCCACCATTGAAAGTTACTAAAAAAATGCTATAACTTTGCTTTTCATAGTAATTTAATAGCTCACTCATTTGTCATTGGTGATTGAAAATTTTGGCCCTTTAGGAGCTTTTCAAGCGACTACATTAACTTTTAAGGATTGTCTCTCCTTTGTCTAGATGCAATTTCTATTTTGGAACATGGGAAGCTTTCGTCTGGCACACGATCTACCATAGTTTATAGTTGTAGATTTTTGTTTCAAATGTCTAACACATTCTAGCTCCTTTTGTAGCAATTTTTAAACTTGATAAATTCTCCTCTAAGGCTGCCTTACTGAAAAGCTCTCCAACAAGACTTCACTTAGTAATGTTGGTGAAAAACATTATCAAAAACTTGTAAAATAAAGACAACTTTGATGTTTCTTCAAATGTTTTTTTTTTCAAATTTGATGTTGTTAGGAGCTACCACTAATGAGGTCACCTTATGATCCAATAGCAACTTGCATGGTCTCATTTGGCTTAGAAAGGAGGGTTTTACCTCACTTTTGCTTCAAAAAGCATAAAAAACTTGATAAGAGTTGAGACTAATGCTCACAGTTTGTGGGCTATCTTTGGCCAAATTTGTCTATATAAGAAGAATTTGTTTACTCTATGAGCTACGAAAGCCTCTACCTTAGCACTTTAGAATACTCAAATCCTTTGAGAAATGGCTGCAAATAGTGTATGATCATATTTTGAGACACTCTTCATTTTTTGCATAAACAATTGTAAGCTTATCGTTATACTTCTATCAAGTATGTTCTTCTTTTCGCTAACAATCTATTGTCTTCTTTAGGAACACAAATAGTCATGTATATTGATTAACAAAGGCTGCAAGCTAATTGTTGGAGGCATTGCATTAATGACAATTTGAATTCAAATAATGTAGTATGGTAGTAGTTGGTAAAAGTCCACAAATCCACTAATTGGCCATTTCTCCTAGGCGAACATATACGGGGACATCCCCTAGCATTACACCACTTTGGAATCTATTATTGCCACCTAAGATGCCACATAGGGGTAAGTCCCACGTTATGGCAAAAAGAGGTGGGGTGGAGGCTATTTGAAGTAGCCTCATCTAATTAATGAGAGCATTTGAGGTCTTGCCACTTACCTCCCTCTCATATCCACTTGTCTCCACTCAACCCCTTTCATATGAAACCATGTGCAATGCTCTCCAATTTTCAAAGGAAATATCAGCCCTTTGGCAATAGGGAGTTGGTAAAGCAGATGAGTCCTTTGTTCTTGTGGAGGTGGCCTTTGTTTGCACTGCTTTTTGCTATTCTTCTCATGTGGGATCATGGAAAATCTAACTTTGGTGTAAAATCTAACCTCGGTGTGAAGCCCAGCCCAAGCACAACACAATCTCTGCCATGTGTGAGAAGATCTCAGTTGGAAATGCTTTTTGATATTATCAACTCGTAAGAGCAATATCTTAAATTGAGTAATATATTGAGTATTGTGAGACCATTGAGTATTGCATAGTGTTGTGGCCTAAGGCATGAAAATAAAAAGAGAGGGAGATGTAAGAGGAGCTTCTACTATTTATTCTTATGAAAAATGCCATATGATTCTTCTACTTCATCATCGTCTTCTTCTTCTTTTTGTTTTCTTCGATTCTCATTCACTGTCTATGGCTTCCTATGCATCGTCTCCCTTCGCCAATTCACCTCGCGCTCATCTCACCATAGCAGCCCTCTCACAACTGCCTGCTCCTCCTGCTGCATTGTCTCTATCCACTGCGCTTTCCTTCCCTCCACCTCTCTTATTAAGCAAATCTTGCCAGTTTTTGCGACTCACCAGTGCTGCTGCACGGCAGGACTCATCAGGTCTCGGACGCTTAGGCAGACTGTCCTTCTCAAAGCAAGGTACGCATCACATACTTTCACTACATATAAATTCAGCAGGCACGAGAACGATCCTTTTCCGATGGCAAGTGGTTGTTATTCACCTGACAGAAGTGCAAACTGTAAGGATTCCTTATGTAAAGGTCTTATTGTTCTTTCTACTTTCGATTTACACTTTGCGTGTGCCAAAATGTGCGATATTCTGTTGTCATAAATTTCACGCAGTATTTTGTATGTAATGGATTCTGTAGCTTTTAAGTCAAGGCATGAAGGCGATTACTATTAGCAAGTTTCCACATTAAATTAGCATGATGCAAATGTTTTCAAGGAGAGGTTTGAACCCAAAAAAAAATGAAGGTTGTTCTTTAATAGAGGTATTTGGATGAATGTTTAGCATAGCTTGGTAAAGGCTCACAACCATTGGGCCAATATGACATGCCAAATTTGAAGGGTTGCCAATTATAGTATCCCTTTTCAAGGGTCACATCCCTTGCCAATACACGTCCCCTCAAATCCACCTTCCTTCAAAACCGTACCTTTAAAACCATTACAGCCCTTTGTCAACAAAATAGTCCTTTTTGAAGGGCTATATTGCTTGCCAACAAACATGTCCCGTTCAAAGAAGTTACACCCTTTCACTAGAAGACATGTTCCTTTGGAAGGGTCACGCCCCTTGTATAGAAGTTATAAAAACTTAAAGAGAAGAATTGTTTACAGCCTCATGCAACCAATATCAACATCAAAAAGCATGTTTTTACCAACATAATTAACCTTTTTGAAGGGCCACATTGCTTGCCAACAAACGTATCCTCTTCTAAGAAATCACACACTCTTATAAGAAGACTGGTGGTTCCTTTAGAAGGGTCATGTCCTGTATACAATAGACATGTCCCTTAAAGAATGAAAAACAACAAGTGCAAATTGTTTGCCAGTTGATGTAACAAATATTTGCTTAAAAGCAGGTCTTTCAAATTGTGTCATATTTAGCAAGCTTCTCTGTAAAAGTGATGCATTTCACACCAAAATCGAGCATGTGAGTTTTTTACTAATTCAATAATCGATTAAAAGTGTACTAACATTTCTTGGTATTCATTAGGCTCATTGTTCTACCTTATATAGTGGAAACTTTGAGATTCATGTGACATATGAACTTACTTTCAAAGCTTCATACATTTTACTGAAAACTCTAGAGATGTATAACTTGAAAGTTTACAACATAGTTCCCCACGGAACAGGTGCCGTGGGGGTAGGGTGCCGTACTACGGCACACGTGCCGTGGTACAACACCTGTTTTTTTTTTTTTTTGTTTTTTCACGTAGGTGCCGTGGAACGGCACCTATGGAACCCCCGTCGTACCAGGTGCCGTACCACGACACCATAGAATTTGAGAACCGTGGACGGTTCACCACGGTTCTCAGAACCGTACAGTGAACCGTAACAGAAAATTTAAGGGGGAACCACGGTGAACCGTACAATTAATTAATTATTATTTTTTTAGTTTCCCACCCCCAAAAATAGCCCAAAAATATGCAAAAAAAAGGCCAAAAGAATCTGTGAAATCTGTGAAATATGTGAATTCATCTATGAAATCATTTGAATCTGTCAAATTTGTGAAATCATTTGAATTTGTGAAATCTGTAATGCCAAAAATCTGTGAAATCTGTGAAATCATTTGTGAAATCTGAGGACTATTTCTGAATTTTGTGAAATGAGGACCAAAAATGCCTTGGGAGGGGTTTGGGGGGGAATTTGGTAATTAATTAATTGATTAATTAATTAGAGGAACTGTACCACGGTTCATGAACCGTGGTACGGTTCACCCCACTGTTCCCAGGTGGGTTCTATGGCACCTGGAACTATGGTTGACAAGCATATGTCTATGTATATTATAGAGTTCTCAAAAGCTTGTTGCAGAATCCAAAACTATGTAGTGTTAGGCATATTACTTTTACCTTATAAAGTGAAACCTTTGCATGAATCGAAAATAGATTTACAAATTTGCACGTCGATCCACTCTATATATGAAGAAGTTATTTATGAAACGGTTCAGATGATCATGTTGGATTTCCTTGGTCTATTTCCAAGCCTTAAGGATGTAGTGTTGGTCAAACGATTTTGAATGGCTTAGAATTATTTGAAGGACCTTTGATATTTTTTACTTGTTTTGATGCAAGTATTAGCTAGGAAAGTAGCAAAGTCAAAGATAATCAAACTTCATAATATTTTCTCATGCATGTAAACGTGGGAAGTTTTGGATTGCTAGCATCCTACTTAGATATTTAAGCCTGGTTGAACCTAAGAAATGCTGTGTTAATGCACTTCACTTGATGTATTTTTGAATTGCCACATTGGGAAAGCTTAAAATATCAATGAATGTTTAGTTGACCAAGTCTAAATATAAAGCTAAAATACTTATTCTTATGGTGAGCTACTAATTGTAAAAAATGTTTGTTGGAAGCTCTTCAATATAGGATATTTAGATTATTGCGTCTAGTGTTTTTATTGTCTATAAAACTTAATGTTTGTAAGAACGAAAGTAATAATTTAACTTTGAATGTGATTTAGAATTCGGAATCTCTTGGATTTTATCATTGTTTTGATGACATTGAACCTTCAGATTTAGGGACTTCAGACTATGAATCTGTGGATGTGGCTATCTTGTCCAATGGTCCTGGTGAGGTAGCTACATGGGTGAAGCCAGTGGTAAGATCTTTGCGAAGGCGTTTCAAAAATAATTTGTTCACTCTACGCATTTCAGTAAGTGATTGGAGGCTTTTTACATCAACTTAAATTGGGGCATCCTTGCTTCCTTTCTTTGAATGTTTGTGTAGTTTGTCAATATTCGCTATCCCATACTCATAACTTGATGTTTACATTTTTTGGATGGAATTGAGAACAATGTAATAGTTCTATTGTACATGTTTTATATACATAGTTTACTTACAATTGAGCAATTGAGGTTCGTCAAGGTTTTCAATTTTTTAATACCTGCATTGTAGGTGATTTTGGCACCTTGTCCACATGCCTCAGGTAAAGAAATGGAGCTTGTACAATCATTTGAGGAAGTCGATAGATGTCAGGTATATAGTATGTTTTCATTCAATATATCACATGATAATGTTCAACTTGTTGTCAAGTATGTTTTCAAACTTAACATCTCTTATGCAATAAATAGTTTGAAATTCTATCAAATACAAGTGAAAGCCGTCAACTTTTTTTTTCGTCAACAATTACAAAAATGATGTGGGCGAAACAAACACATGTACAAAAACAAGTGAAATCAAAAGAATATAAAAGAGGGAAAAAATTAAATGGTAAAACAATGATAGGAAACACTAGCTAAATCAATTTTGGGGTTTCCAGAAAATGGATGACAAAGAAAATGATCTCTTCAAGGGCTCCTTACTACTAGGAAGGCAATGCAACTAACAAAACTCAATTCTGATCACAAACAAAAAAGTTACGGTGAGAAATGTCTATTGAGGGCTAGAAAGAGAAAACAACTAGAGAACAAAGAGTTTCCACAGAGAGAAAAAGATCAACAATTACAAAAGGTAGGAAGGTGCTCTGATATCGTGCTATGAACATAATCACATATATCGATATCAATAAAGCATAAAGACTCAAGAGACAATGCCTAATGGACATGCAAACTTTTGAAAAAGATCAATTTATGCATGCATCTAGAAGTGGGTTTTTGGATTCCAAATGAAAGTTTTTGGACATATACACTTTAGAATCGATCTAAAATTATGGTAGGTTAATTGCACGAGTGAAAAAGTTTTTAGTTGCTGGAAAATGCAGGGTAGGAGGCCTAGTTAAAGAGAGAAAGAAAGGGAGTTGGTGGTGTAGGCACAAGAGAGAGAATAAGCATTTTTAGTGAGAATGAGAAGGGTAGAGAGGGGGTATGTGATAGGCGAATAAGGATGAGAGAGAGAGTGAGAGGAAGGGGAGAGAGAAGAGAGAATGTGTGCGTGTTGAAGAAGGTGGGTTATCCAAGAGCTCCCATCAATTTGGCATGGTCTCCTGTGCTATAGCTCCAGACACACCTTCTCCAAGCACCTACTCACACAAGCAAACAAAATGCAAGCAAAGTACTTATTAATGGAAATTAGGGAATGGTGGGAGAGCACACTACACTTTTTATAGAGAGTGGGGAGGCTTGCCAAGGGTGGTGATGTGTCAAGTCTAAGTGTGTGAGGTGTGGAGAAGACTTATAGTGAAGTAAAGGTACGTGGAGTGGAAGAGTGGGATGTAGAAGTGAGGGAGAGTTACATGGGAGGTGGAATTGGTCAAGTGAGAGAGGAGTAAGGTGCCCGCCCCTACCCTGGTGTACATAAGCCCTTAAGCCATGTGAAAAGGTAGGTAAGTGATCTATGACATGTCACAACTTGGGAATTCACCCCAAGTGCAAACTGTCTAAGGAAGGGGTCTAGTATATGTCCCATCTTATCTTGCATGAGAATCATCAATTCCTGGACTCTTTTGCTAGGGGTTGCCCATCCTTAATCATGGCGGAGAGGATGGTCAATCCCTCAGTCCTTCCCCAATTCTTATAGACTCTTTTGAGCCTTCATTATGACTTATGAGAAAGCCTTCATTGTAAACTTGGAAAAGCCTTGTTAAGGTACTATTCATAAGCTTTATCAAGCTTTTAGATTCTTGTTCTTGTTCCTCAAATACTTAAGTCCTCACATACCTGCACATACCCTTAAAGAAAGGTAAGATGTGAAATCATCCCATTTAGAAATGGTTTATCATATAATTTTCTAAGTTTTTAGATTAGTGACATTGTCGTGGGTGTAGTGTTGATTCAGGAAGGTAGACCAATAGCCTTTGAAATTAAGAAATTGACGCCAGTGCAACAGAAATATCCCACACATGAGCAGGAGCTGTATGCGATTATACATGCACTCAAGGTGTGGCGACATTATTTATATGGCACCAAATTTTATGTTTATACTGACCATCATACTTTGAAGTACTTCTGCACTCAGCCAGATTTGAAGGGCCACCATGCTCGGTGGGCCGATCTGATGCAGGAATTTCATTTAAAAATTCGCTTCCGAAGAGGGAAGGAAAATGTGGTCGTTGATGCACTATCTCAAATACTGCATCAGATGAGCTTTACTGTAGTTGACAGTGATCTCATGGAGGAGATCAAGAGAGCTTAGTAGAGCGACGCACATTGTCAACGTGTGTGGCCTGATGCGCGCAAGGTAGTCGACCAAGCGGAAGAGTTAGTCGAGGCTGTCGCTTCCATAGAGGCACACACCAGTACATATCTAACATACACCGTGAAGGATGATATGTTATTGAGAAACGAAAAGGTTTTTGTGCCAGACGTGAAGGATCTTCGTCGTAAGATACTTCATGAATGCCATGATAGTCCTTGTGCAGGGCACTCGGGTATTGATAAGACCAATGAATTGGTAAGAACGCATTATTTCTGGCCACGATTGCAACGAGATGTCAGGGAGTACATCCAATGTTGCACTGCTTGTCAGGTGAACAAGGCTGAGCGGGTAAGTCCTCGGGGCTTACTGCATCCATTGGAGATTCCTGCAGGAAGGTGAGAAAGTATCTCCATGGATTTCATTGTTGGGCTACCCAGGACCCAGACAGGATTTAATTCCATTATGGTAGTGGTAGACGGATTCTCCAAAATGGCTCACTTCATCACAACGACCAAGAAGGTCACAGCTCCGCAGGTTGCTAAGTTGTTTATTCAGAATGTCGTTAGGTTGCATGGACTTCCGAAGTCCATTGTGTCTGACAGGGATCCCAAGTTTATGGGAAATTTCTGGATTGAGGTGTTCACCAGGTTGGGAACATAGTTGCGGATGAGTAGCTCTGAGCATCCTCAGACGGATGGTCAGACAGAGCGAGTGAACCAAGTCTTGGAAGATATGCTTAGGGCATATGTCAATGGTACTCAAACAGACTGGGTAAAGCATTTACCGCTGTTGGAGTTTGCGTACGATGATAAGAGACATGCGTCCACTAGATTGAGTCCATTTGAGCTCAATTATGGTTTCAGGCCACTAAGTCTTGTGATCATAGGAATTCCGCGTAAGGTACCCAGCGCTGCAGAGTTTGTAACTCAAATGCAGCAGAAGTTAGAGATGGCATGAGATAACTTGTCCAGGGTTATGGCTAGGGTAGAGAGTTATAGTCGTGAAATCGTACCTATCGGGAATCTAAGAAGAGGGATTGGGTATATTTACTAGTCCCTTTGAGGTTGAAGGTGCTACGCACAGGAGGGTGCGCCAAGTTATCTCCTAGGTATTGTGGACCATGGTTGATTATTAAGAAGGTCAGCCAAATAGCCTATAAGCTACAGCTATCTGTGGGATGCAAGGTGCATCCAGTGTTTCATTTTAGCAAACTTAGGAAATGTTTGCATGATGGCGATAGCTTTATGGAGGGTCTAGTGTCTCTGGAAGAGAAAGACATCACAGGTTATGGGCCAGAGAGAGTCCTAGATTGGAGGGAGCGACAAATGAGGAATCGTTTCCTCCAGGAGTATCTGGTGGCTTGGAAGGGGCATCCTTTATCTGATGCTACCTGGGAGACTCGCCAGGTGTTGTGAAAGTCTTACCTAGAGTTTGTCATCGAGGATCGATGACTTGCCAGAAGAGGGAAGGATTGTTAGACGCCAGTCCGCGGCTCTGACGTATTCCCGGCACGACCAGTTACTAGGGGCTGAGGGCCACGGTATTGGCAAGGCCAGTAACTGGGATGGACACCAGGGGACCAGTTGGGTCCGGTGCATCACAGGTCGTGACCCGATGTGACCACCTGACAAGATGTCAGTAGACGGAGTTATGATCGTATGGACCCTAGTCGTCAACAGCGGATAGTTGGACAAGCAGCTAGCTGACAGTGTGTCACAGGTCCATGACGGGGCACAGGGGTGGTGCTTCAGAGTCGCGCACTGATTGCGGGTATATGATTTCATGGAACCATGGGGACTGATCACCCCTTGCATGGCAGCCATGGGTCCCTGGCACACCCCACAGTTCCATAGCAGCAAAGACGACAGCGGGAGCCCATTCAGAGACAGAGCAGTGACAGTTTCACAACATACTATACACCATTTTTTTTCCAGGTGGAGAGACATCTATTATATCAGGATGATGGACTGTGACTGTGCCAGCCATCTCACTACATGTAGTTTCTGTATTTGCGGTTATTGTTTCTTTTAGATGGTTGAGCTTTAAGCTCCTAATGTGTATACTTGACATGAACTTTTTATCAGTCCTATGTACCTTAGGGTATTTCAAGGACATTAATAAAGATCTTTCTTTCTCTCTCTCTCTCTCTCTCTCTCTCTCTCTCTCTCTCTCTCTCTCTCTCTCTCTCTCTCTCTCTCTCTCTCTCTCTCTCTCTCTCTCTCTCTCTCTCTCTCTCTCTCTCTCGCACACACAGGCACACATTCCATGATATTCCCTGGAATCTTGTTGTAACATGACAAGCCATTCTGAATTTTTATCCTTGACAGAATTCACAAGGATTGATGCACCTAAACTGGACCACATTATACCTGAAACATTTGGCAACTTACATAAATGTACTACCCTTATTTAATGCTTTAATTTGATACCCATATTGCCCACAAAGAAGAAAAAAAAGGTTATGAGAAACGCTGTCGTGAATGTTTTTTTGGATGCATTTCTAGAAACACTCAACAACTATGGTTTAGATCAAAATGCATTACACAACATTTTGAAGGCATTTTTTTATTGTTACATGGATTAGGTGTTTCCACTAGTCTTATGAAGTATAAGAGAAATTATACATGAAAGAGAGTTCATTTATGCATTTCTATTGCACTGGCACGTCATGGGAGCCAGACTTGAGTGGAATTTTAGACTTAGCAGCTTAGTTTACCCATTCTCTCCAACACATGACTGCGCAAATACCAAGTTCAAATCTTAATCAGCCTAACCATTTATCATATTTCAAAGGAAACCAACTTAGCCACAACTGACCAAGCCAACGATTATTTTGGAAAGTGAACTACTTAGATAAAGCCCACCGAGCATTCATCCTTATGAAGTGTCATCATGTAGGATCCCAACAACTGAGATATCCAAAGCCAGTCGACTACCCCAGGAATACCACATAAAAATGTTAATGCGGCAACCTAGCAGCAACTATGCAATATTGTTGGAGGCCAAGCAATATATAGCAACCATGAGTGCCAAGGAATTTGAAGTATAAATAGATTACCTTGACAAACAACTAGAAGGAACATCTGTGCAAGAACCCAAGGTATTCGTAATGCCCAACAATGTATAGTAGTATCCAAAAAAATAGGATCAACATTGAAGGAAAACAAGAGTCAAGGCACCAAGATCTAGCTATCAATCAATCTCCACAAGACACAAGAGAGAAGAGGCTGGGCGCCCTACTCTAAGAGAGAGAGAGAGAAAACAACAACACAAGTAATGAAGAGCAATGCTTAGCCAAAACTGAAAAATGTGACACAATAAGCCAATATGTATTCTACCTACTTACTGAATGTAGGGCACCCCCAAAAGTCAAGATAGGGCCCTTAAACCAAATTAGACCTCTAAGGACCCACGAGTCAGTACATGACCAAAATTGGGTCCATCTCAAATTAAGACAAACTTAACATGGCCTAAATAACTAAATACCCATGGTTACACAAATCTCAACCTTTTGGGTCAAAGTAACCTATGGATTAAGTTTAGCATAGTCATTTATTTCTAACACCCTCCTTAAGTGACAATGCAAAAAACTGAAATCTTCACTATGTAATAAAGCCACCACGTGGTATTAAATTTAAAGCTTTGCAGAAAGCTTCAAATCTGACTCTAGGCAATGCCTTAGTGAAGAGGTCTGCAATATTATCCTTTGTAGGACAATACTCAAGTAAAATGTTGCCTTCATGAAGTCTCTCCCGAACAAAGTGATAATGGATCTCGATGTGCTTCGTCCTCGCATGAAAAACAGGATTCCGTGCAATGGCAATAGCACTTTAACTATCACTCAAGATAAGAGTGGCTGAGGGCTCGCCAAACGTCATGTCAACAAGTAGTCTTCTCAGCCATAAACACTCCGTTGTGGCTGAAAATATCGCTCTATATTCTGCCTCACTAGAAGAAGTAGCAACAGTGGGCTGCTTTTTACTTGACCAAGAAATTGCAAAATTTTCATAGAAAAAGCAATGTCCACTTGTAGAGCGTCTAGTGTCTTGATCTCCACCCCAATTCGAGTCACTAAAACCAACCAAACATGCATCATCACAAGCAGGAAAAATCAGTCCATGACTTCTTGTTCCTTGAAGATATCGAAAGATCCTCTTCGATGTTTTCCAATGTGATGTCATCAGGGCATGCATGAATTGACTCATGAGTGAGACACCATAAGAAATGTCTGGTCTTGAATTACATAGGTAAATGAGACAACCAATAGCTTGACAATATAAAGTAGTATCAAATGGTTTACCATCACCTTGACTACTTGATTTTAGGCTTGTCTCCATAGGTGTAGCAACCGGCTTGCAATTTTCCATCTTGTAACTGCTTCAAAATCTGCCCAATGTAGCATTCTTGAGAGATGGAAATTCCAGCCCCTTCTTGTACAAATTCAAGACCAAGGTAAAAGTGCAATAGGCCTAAATCAGAGGTTTCGAAAACCATACCAAGATCAAGTATTACGGCATCAATCTGCTGCTCATTACTTCCCGTAATAATAATATCATCAACATAAAGCAAAATAATGATGATATAATCTGAAGTATGCTTGAAGAGTAGATTCGCTAGGACTATTAGTAAATCCACGATCACAAAAGTAGGCATGTATCTTTTGATACCACATCCTTGGGGCTTGCTTCATTCAGTCCATAAAGTGCCTTCTTGAGAAGACAAACTTTATTTTCTTGGCCTTCAACCAAAAAACCAGCAGGTTGTTGAAGGTACACTTCCTCATTGAGATCACCATTGAGGAATGTTGTCTTTATGTCAAGTTGCCGCAAACGCCAACCAAAATGGGCAGCCAACGAGGTTACTACCCTCACGGTAGTCATCCGAGCAATAGGAGATAAAGAGATGTCCAAACCTTGCGTGCCACAATTCAGCCAACTCCAATGATTGTGATGTAGAAGCAACAAGACATATAGAGGGAATTCGTTGCTCATACGTATCTATAATGAATAAGCCATCATGCATTGTTCCCGAAACAATAATCAAGAGAGATCTTTTAGGATACTTGACGAGACACTTATCTTCTTTGAACTCAACAACTAGTCCTTGCTTCAACGTAGTTGAGACTGAAAGAAGATCCTTCTTGATTCCCGGAACATAAAGAATGTACTTTTCTTCACCATTTGGCCATGAACAGAATAAGATGCATTATCTGCACATTGTACCTTGCTACCATTTTGCACTTTCACTAATTTAGTGAAAGCTTCTTTGCGACAAGCCATATGACGAGTAGCACCACTATCAATCACCCATTCAATGGGCTGAAAATCAACAACTTGCAAAACAGAACCTGAATTCCTCATAGATCTAGAAGTACTAGTAGAAGTAATAATACACACAAAAGCATAGTCTTGGTTGAAGAGATCACCACTAGCTTCAAACTCTTGCTCCAAAGTAGCAAGTGAAGCACTAATATCAATTCCTTTACTCTTCTCTTTCGCAATCTTCTTCTTACAATCCTTGATGAAGTGCCCATACTTCTTGCAATAATGACACTTCCCTTTCTTTTTTTGAGTGTTGACATTTTGACCTTCATTGGGCTTTTGCTCATCCTTGGAAGGAGGCTTCCCCTTTCCTTTTGACTTGCCTTTGCCCTTGCCTTTCGTGAAGAAAGCTTGGTCTTGTTGAGTGTCACCCGCAAAATTTTGCCTTGTTTGCTCCTCTTGAAGAAGCAGCCCAAGAAGTTCATCAAAGGAGAGTTGATGTCTCCTAAGAGAGATACTCAAAGATGAAACAAATGGAAGATAAGAGGAAGATAATGAGTTGAGAGTAATGGAACCAAATTGAGCATCCTCAATTATCTCATCACTATTGGGAAGCTCCTCACGAAGATCCTTGATCTTCGTCAAGTGATTGGTCACTTGATCCCCTTCTCGCATCTTCAAGAAAGGATTTTTGAGATACACCACTCTTGCTGGATTTTTGACTCTATACATAGTATAAAGTGTATCCCACGCACTTTTAGATGTCTTACAAGACCTAATATGAGGTAAGATAGATGTTTTCACATCAAGAGCAACCATAGAATGTGCTTGTGCATCCCTTCTATCCCACTTTTTTTGTTCTTCCGAAGACACTTCAATAGGGCTGTTGAAAGCGCCCTACTGCTTGCTGAAAATCTGCAATTTTCCAGCCACAAATTTGCCCTAACCCACAATAGGGTATGCTAAATGTTGGGCGCCCTCCTTCACAACTGCAAACCTAAAAAGAAACAGCAAGGTAAGAAGGCTTCAAAACCCTAAATCAGAAGCAGATTTTTAGGCGCCCTTCTCCAAACAAAACTTGCTGAAAACTGGCTGCAAGAAAATCAGATTAGAGATGCTGATTTTTGGGCACCAAAAATTGCTTCTCTAAGATCTGTGATGGGCGCCCTCCTTCAACCTGAAAAGAGACAAAAAAGCTGATCCAAAATCCACTTGGAAAAATCAGCAGGATGCTGAAATTCCAAAACAAAAAGTAGAGTAGCTCCTCTTCTGGTAGGGCGCCAACATACAAGCTTGCTGCAGATCCGGTAGCTCTGACACCATGAAGGAAAACAAGAGTCAAGGCACCAAGATCTAGCTATCAATCAATCTCCACAAGACACAAGAGAGAAGAGGTTGGGCGCCCTACTCTAAGATAGAGAGAGAGAAAACAACAACACAAGTAATGAAGAGCAATGCTTAGCCAAAACTGTAGTCTACCTACTTACTAAATCTAGGGCATCCCCAAAAGTCAAGATAGGGCCCCTAAACCAAATTAGACCTCTAAGGACCCACGAGTTAGTACATGACCAAAATTGGGTCCATCACAAATTAAGACAAACTTAACATGGCCTAAATAATCTCGACCTTTTGGTTTAAAGTAGCCTATGGATTAACTTAAGCATAGTCATTTATTTCTAACAACACTTCAAAGATTCCATAAGCCCCAAGAGTGTATAACATCAACAGTGATTGGAGCAAATCCATGTATGAAGGAACAAATATATGGAAGAATACATGGGTATATAAGCATCGCATCGAGATAAGCAACGACGATCAACTGTGGAATGTGATCTGAACAAGGCCTAAATACAATCTGTATCTAACCACCAATAAACTGTTAGAACACCGACTTGATCATACAAGTAACCCAAGACAGATTCATACAAGATCCCAAGACAATAGTCATACACATGAGAGAGAACAACAATGATGAAGAGATGTACTCCAACCTACATATATACCTTCTCTAAACTATGTGTAAGGTAAAAAGCAAAAAGCAAATAGCAAAAGACAAAAAGCTAATTGCTATAATTACTACCTATATTGGGTAAACACCCAAGATGAGTTTGAGTGATAAAAGCAAATCCTATTCTAGTAGTAGTGCGCCCACCTACATGCATGACTAAAAAACAAATTTACTATAAATAGTAATGACCCTAAAATATGACTTACTATAAATGTAAAGGCCCCTATAATAGCATGCAGGCATGGCCAAACTATCACTAATTAATCCTAAATGATAACATTAGGGGTACTAAAGTAAACATTAACTCTAACATAAATGTGCAACCATTTGCCATATCTAATTGATGAAAAATGATATTTGAAATTGCAACAAGTACATCAATCAAAGTAAGGATTGAAGGTAAGTAAAGGAAGCAAGGATATCGATCAACAACATGAGGTACCAACAACAGGAATAAACCATGCACATTGAACTGTGAGCTTGGACATGCGCAAAGTCCCATGAACGACTCTCATCAAGAACAACCTCAATAGTACATGCGAAATGGACAAGCTCAACCATTAGAAGTAAATCCTCTAAACCAATGGAAATCATTAACAGGAATTGCAGGAAGTACAATGGCAACTGAAGCAACTGACGTAAGGGAAGTAGTGGCATCAACAAAACCAGGAAGAAGATCAAAATACCATCGCTGTACCAAACGAAGGTAGCCATGCCAAACTATATGAAGTGGCCAAGCAGGTTGTAGCAACCACGCATGCCATATATGAATAAATAGTATTGGAACAAAATATGAATATAGTAGCAAGGACAAAAAATGTCTAGCCCAAGCTATCTTGATAAACCAAGCGTGGTGGTGATCAACAATCTAAGGAATAGATAAAGAACAATAGGCAAGAACAACAACATCAATATATCCGTACCACGGAAAGATAGTATAATTAGAAGACCGACACCAAGCAGGAGGATCATAAGAAGCACAACAACAATTGTGCAATATCACTAGAGACGAAGCTATCCATAAGGCCCAAAAGTGTATATCATTAGCATCGACTGGAGCAAACCTATCCATGAAAGCAAAAGAATAGCTTAGAATACATGGACACTGATATAAAGGGATCTCAACTGAGATTAGCAACAATGATCGTTTGAAAGACATCCTTTGACAATAGATGCAGAAGCATTGAATGAACCGTAGAAGCATTAATAGGTCTAGTACATATCTCAATCAGAGTGGTTGAAAGTATAGCTAGAGAGGACACAAACCGATCGTAAAAATGGAAAACCATCTAGCACATGTCGAACCTGTATTTCACCCGCACAATATGGGTGAACGTGTAGCATAAGGAGAGCGTTAAATCATGAACAGGTGCAACATCTAGAGCAAGATAAGCAAAGTGACCAAGGATATCGAGCATCAACATAAAAAAACCGGCATGAAGGAATAGAAATGCATAGCGAATTGATATATGTGGACTAACCATAGTACCATTAGAGACGTCTAGAGTGCTAGTAGCAAATGAAGCAATGGAAATAATGGAAGCACCTAAACAATTTGACTCATAGCCGGAAACGGTAGCAATAATCTGTGGCTGATCATAAAGAAAGAACATATGTGAATCTGCATGAGGTCTAAGCAAATCAACGAAAGGACTAAGAGGAACTACTGGAAGTTTAGTGGGAACGGAACCAAGTGGCATAAGGGAAGTAGTAGCACCAATGGTACCATGAAGAATATCAGCATATTGTTGTTGAACCAAATGAAGGTAATCATGTCAAACTATATGAAGTGGCCATGCAAGTCGTAGCAACCAAGCATGCCTCATATATCTGGCACCTTCAGACATGTCATAAATGCATTCCAAGCTAGTAGGACGGACTAGGTGACATGAATGCGTAGATATGCGGCTATGTCGTAGTGCCAAGCATTAGAGACCAGTTGTTATATCCATGTCAGGTTCAAAGAATTCAAACACTTTTTGGAGAAATGTGACGTCTTTTGTTGATTTTGTTTTGTGATGTGATGATTATTGAGTTGATTTCTTTGGTGGTACTCATCTTACTCGGTGCTTTTGGATGCAAGGTGTTGATAGGGTCCCGAGAGATTTTGGCGTGTGGTTCTGTTTGGGCGCAGTGATAAAAGTTGGGACTGGCACAAGAGGGGTGTTTGTATATTTCTGGGTGGTGATCAATTTTATGCGGTATTTTGAGATTTTATACTTTATTCCTGTAGTATGTCTAAAAGCATAATATGAGACTTTGACAAACCATAGCATGAGATTACTCTAAATGTAAGTCTTTTTTGAGGTCTAATTGTTCCAACTACCTGTACTTTTCTGTAGTCAACCTCAAAAATATTAGCGTTAAGATCATATTTGGTTGATTTCCATTCACATGTATGCCATACAGATATTATTTGGCAGAAGATTTGGGTACAAGACAATTGTCTACGCTGAGGAACGTGTACGGTGGCCCGGGTATGACTTCCTGTGCCACGTTCTATCCAGTTTTAAACAGCTCTTATCATCTTGTCTTTCCTCAATTGTGCTTAAGTTGCCTGGTCCATTTATGATTCCTGATTAGTGTTAGCAATTGCATCATGAGTTATTCACTTTGGTGAGCTCTTTTTAAGCCTTTACAGTACACCTGAAAAAGATGTTTAAGCTCATGTTAGGCTTCCTTGCAATGGGAATGAAAGGTTTCAAACCATTTGTGATCCCTAAGACTCTTATGGGCCAACAAAGACGAGGTTCTGATCGCATAATTTTTTTTTACTAAAAGTACTATTGTTGTGTTTCTTTGGGTAAAACGGCAGAGAAGCTAGTGCCAGAAATAGTCTGCAGCAAAATATACAGCCTTCTTGAGGAGCTGAATGAATGTTAAGTAGCTGGGTACTTGTACTAATGGTATAACAACTCAAGTCTGTTTTCAGATTAGTTGACATGTATTTACTAGAAATTCAGTCTGCAGATGAATGACGGTTAGCTGATCATGTTATTGTACCTACTACCAGTGACATAGCAACTAAAGTTCTTTTTTCAGGTTGGTTGACATGTATTTACTTCGTAGTGAAGAGTTAATGGAGAAGGTGCCGAAGTGGGCTCATGGAAGCTGCAAAGTTGCAGGAGAACTTCTTTTAGATGCTGTGGCATCCAGCAATAACAGACGTGATGGTACCATCAATGTCTGTGATAAGTATTGCAAATTAAATGCTGCAAATGTGAACAAGCCATTTGCGATTGTGGGGCTTCTTCCAGGATCAAAGGTGTTAACAGCTCTCAAATCATAATTTAATTGGTATTAATGGTCGCATTATCAAAAGTATGACTTTAAATCAGACTTCATTTTGATACTAGGGGAATTCTTTTGGGTGGTATTTTCCTAGAGTTTTCAATTTGCAACATATTTTTCTGTTTTCTGAAGTTCTTTAATGTTGGGTGATATTTCATGAATCCCATCCTGATTTTATTTCTAGTTGACTGTTCTTGACAACGAGTTTGCTAATCCATGGGGTTGCTACTGCAGTCGACGAAGCTTGCAATTGGTGTTCCTTACTTTATGACAGTTGCTGAACACATGCAGGCAAGGTATGAAAAGAATGCCCTCATTGTTGTAGTTGGGTTCAACGACCCTATGGATTCACCTCCCTTATGTACATTAAAGGATGTCATTGTCATTTTGGAAAGCATAGCTGACTCCTCTTTGAAGTATGTTTTCTTAATTTTTATCTCTAAACATAGCTACTAAATATCTGTGTCAATATTCAGGAGTCCATGGCAACCTGAATAGTTGTTATCTAGTCACTAGATTACATCTGCATATTGCAACAATAAAATTTTCAATTTCTGAAAACTTAAAACTTTACAGAAAATTTGTTGCCTTGGGATGTTAATGAGTATCTTGGCGATGATAATTGGACATGGTGTCTGGAATAGTGTAATAGGTCATTAAACTAGCTTTGGCAACCTTTAGAATATACATTTAATACCCAATTATAGCGTTAAATTGCTAATTGTACTGAGGTATGCAGTTTAGAAAAACGTGTCAACAATGCATTAGGCAACTCTATGTTAATTGAAGGGGAAGTTGGTTGTATCTTTAACAGGCAATGATGGAGAAAATGAGCTCTTGGGCTCTATCACATATCTGCAGTTGAGAAAAACCCGGCAGGAGACAATATCTTGGTTAGGATCGTGTTCTTGGGAAGTTAATCATCCTATGCATGAGAGTTTTGCTGTCACAAATTATGAGCAAATGCGAAGCAATGAAGATCTTTTAGAAATTAGATTTGTAGAATTTTAACTTTAACAACTTAACAAGGATCTAATTTGTTGCACCTTGGAAATTGGTATGATCCATAGAAGCCCTCGTTTCTTACCTAAAGGGTACATTTTGCAAGCTAAAATAGCTTGACCAACGGTGTATCCAATCTTCCACAACTTCGGGGCATTTACACTTTTTTCACCGGTAAAAATGTCTGGTTGGTAGTCCAAGTTGTTGTTTCAGATTGCTTACAGATTTAAGCCATCACTGATCCATAAGAACTTGAACAAAACGTAGCAATCAGTAAAAGAGATTTACAGAACGGTTGCAGCAAGAAGGTTCTGCCTAGTTGCAGCTTTCCATCTTCCCCACAACAAAATTTCCTTCTAATTAGTCACCAAAGTTCTGTTTTAATGCTTTCAAAGGGATACTTGGGATAACCACAATCTGACAAAAAGCTCTTGCAAGACCTTAAACTTTTACAGGCAGCTCTTTAGTTTTGTTTGTTGATTCCCTTTTTTAGATTCAACATAGAACTGGTGAAATTGCGCTTTTTGATTACCAAAAGAAAAAGTTTGCTCAGATTCAATACTGAAACATAACAGTATTATCAAACACAGTACTGTTACTAAATGGTTTGCAGTATCAAAAGAATGAAAGCAATAAGTTGCTGAATATGTTTTCTTTTTGTGCAGCCTGTTTACTGGCAATAAAAATGGGAAACAGCCGTATCTCAACAACTGAACCACTATTTCACTAACAAATAGTGTCAACTTATGTCAACCAATTTGAAAGTGAACAACTTTCATTTACACCAGAAGCATGTCATCAAAAAATCCAACATTCAACCTCTTCAAAAAAATTTCGATTTCTTTGCATAAAAGTACTCAAAAAATCTGCTTTTTGAAAGTACAAAATTTCAGCTTTGAAGAGGCTGAAAATTTGCCTTATCGTCAAAAAGCAAGAGACCAAAGTAATTTACAAAACTCAATGCAAAAGTGAATCTTAATTTCTCTCAAAATCACTTTTCAAGACTGTAATTTATCAAATTGGTTGCAAAATTGGTAGTGCACATACCGTACAACCAAATCCTCTTGAAAAACCCATGATTTGGGAAGAGAATCGTGAATCACCGATCAAGCTTTTGCTCCAAACTTTAGCTTCAAAAAACCAAGAATTAGGACCCCAACTTTTAGGTCCGCTCTCCAATTCTTGGCCTCTTCTTGAGCACTTTCCAACGGCAAAACCACGTAGCTTTGGCTCTGATGCCACTTTTAGGTCCTCACCAAGGATACAAAGGCTAAGCAAACCTCAACAAAAAATAGGAAATTGGATGGTGGACAAACCAACCCAACCAAACTTAGATCGATCGGATCTAGCCCCCAAGCTATGGATCCATCACTCAAAAGGAGAGAGGAATCACACTAGCAGCATGCAGCTACTAACATCAAAATCAAGCAGACACTTGTAGAGTCTTTTTCTTTTCCACCACCTGTAGAAATGTGAGATCTTCATCTAGGAAAATCTTGGTAACTTTTAGTCTTTGACATAGTCCATCCTGTCTAGACTCCAACGAAATGAAGCGCAGGACAAGAGTGTTGGCATCTTTCTTGGTATGCCAAGCTGAGTCCAAACCATTGTCGTGGTGTTGGAGAGTAGCTTCCAAAAAAAATTTGGCTTCCTTAAGGGCAACATGAGAATCCGAGACCTCTTTGACATGCACATTTATGCCAAAAGGCATATAAGGCCATGTAAGTACATCTCAAGTATGACAAATACTGAAAGGAGCATATAAATGTCTCCATAAACAAACAACAGCTACTGCTAGATAAAATGCTTAGCCTATCAAGACTAGTCAAAATGCTTAGCCTATCAAGATTAGTCAAAATCTCTGCTCTGCCCTCAAGACATGAAAGTTTGAGATATGGTACAATGGGGTGTCGTATAGCTGAAACTGTACAATAACTGTCCGAACTGTATGAAAGATCATGTCACCACAGGACCGCTGCTAAAGAAGAAAGCAAGGATCGAAGAAGGTGAAGATGAAGATGTAGGAACTGAAGAGGGAACAGTAGGCCTGCTGCGCATGTGAGCTCTAGATCTGCGAAGTCTCCTGGTAGCCATAACATGTGGTCTGGAAGCAATACACTGTCGGCCATCACGGTGAAGATCCCAAGAAAGGATATCTGACTCATCCTCTGACAAAATACTGGCATCAGTGTCTGCTCTAGATTGTCTCCTAGAAAAAAAGGAGGTAATCTGGACCTTTGACATGGTTGCTCCCAATTATGTCTCTAACAAATTCCAAGTATGTACCTTGTGTTTCTCCCCACTTTGAAGATGTAGGTCAAAATAGGGTGTTAAACTCTATTAGAATTGTTATTAATCAGAAGTAGCATCATTTCTATACTTAGGAAAGCTGTGGCATCTCTAAATATAGAAGGAATATCAGCAGTGATCTAAATTCAAGCTACAGTGTCCATCCAACTTCGACCACCCTAAACCGTAACTCTAGCAAGCAGAGCTTCAAAGTTAAGGAACTGGGTTCAGTGCTAAAAAATGGGATGCGTAATGACATCAGGCATTTGCAGAATTTGACTTAACCATATTGTATTGAAGAGTTCCTTGCAATCAAATTTGGACACATGAGCAAGATCTCATTACCCCATTGGGTCTCCACCTTTTTTTCTAGATCCAGACTGCCCTTTTACACTCCAATAACGAATGAACCAATGGGCAGCACACCATATAATGGTTTAGATTGTGCGTGATTTACTTATGCAAGCATCTTTTTGCTCTATGCACAAACTAGTTCAGGTTGCAATAACTGAGTCTTCCACAGTTTTGAGAATTTTTGTTCATACATTTTTATTTTCCTATGATATATTGATGGTTTCCATTACAAAGATGCATTGGGCAGGATAGAATGGGAGCTTCTCTGCAGTTTATACTGCCATTGGCACCTACAGTAAGCCTTAGCATGCTTGCTAAGCATGCAGACCCTGATAAAAACTGCTTCATTTCACATTTTGATTGGGCCTATGGAAGAGTTTTGATAGATTCAAAGGTGCAAAACAGTACTTGTTTGAAAGGGAAATGCATGGGCCTGTTGGTGACAAAAGGTGGTGTGAGCATTGAAATTTATCTGGAATCTCCTCCGTACAATATCTTCAAGCAATGTACGTTATGCTTGACCACGGTAAGAAACTCAACTTTTTGTGCACTTTTTTTGATTCTGTGATGTCTGGGTCTGCCTTTCCTTTACATCTCATTTAGGCTCTATTTCAGGAGATAATTGGAATGAAAAATACATTTCTGATAATTTTTCATTGACCCTCTTTTTTGTTCAGTTTTCCCATTTAACTAGAACGATCACAACTGATGTTGAGAAAAGGACGTATGAATGAAAAGAAAAACTGTTGACAAAAGGACCTAGTGGGAACAAATGAAAACCTCCCCTCAGATTAGGATTCTGGCATCATTCTTAATGGTGCCTTGGGAAACAGGTGGTTGATCATAGCATCTGAAACATACATGCACAGATCAGGTTTTTTGGGCTATATGGAAGTTCTTCTTATGGGACCTGTACGTTTTTATGGTAATCTAGAATGCAACTTTTTTCTGCCTTTGAGGCAGCCTGTGTGATATCAACTTGTCAAAGCCTACATCAGGCAGGCTAAGCTGGTTTGGCTCCAAAATAAATGACATAAAACATGCGATGAATTCTGCAAGATGTACAAGATTAGGTCATATCCAAATAAACTAATACATCTTTCATCCTGAATAACTGCCAGAGATTCAACTGAAGAATCAGTCAATGCCTGCTAAATTCCAAATGTTATGATTAATATGAACTCAATCTGAAAAAGATTGAGTACCTAGTAACTTGAAAGTAGCACAGTTCAATTTGTTGTGCATTCTAGAAGTTTGAGACTTGAACTTTATATGAGATTGAGAACATGTTTTTTCCTGAAACTGGGAAGTCAGTGTAGGGTAGGGTGGAATTTTTATGCAGCTTACAAGGTCCCACGAAGACTAGTTTACCAATTAACCATTCTCCTCAATGAGAAGGGTGGACAAATAGAAATCGGCTAACAAGGCAGGATTCAAATCTAGCTAGTATCCAATCACAATTCTTTGTTTAGTGATTGTCTGCATGTTTACAACTGTCTTCAACTAAGGATCTTTCTTAAATGATGACGTTTCTGTCAGGTAGGAGCGAACACAGCAGAGCTTGGGTATTTGGGAGTCCCAATGATAGTCGTTCTTCCTACACATGCACTTGAGGTAATTTGTTTTATATTGTCTTAGGGATGAAAATTTCTTTCATGGTTCTGTTTACTTGCTGGCTATGGTTAGATGGTGGGTATGTGCCAAATGTTGCACTTTCGTTTTCTTTGCGCAGAGAGAGAGAGAGAGAGAGAGAGAGAGAGAGAGAGAGAGAGAGAGAGAGTAAGGATGAGAGAGAAAGAAAGGTTTATTAATCTCTTTTCCATGCCGAGAGAGAAAGAAAGAAAGAAAGAAAGCTTTATTAATGTCTTTCCCGTGCCAAAAGGCATGTAAGACTAATGAAGTACATGTCAAGTATGTGGTAACCATGGGAGCGTTTAAAAACGTCTCCAAAACTGCAAAAAGAAAACATCTAGTAAAAACTAAAAATAGACACGTATGCGAGAGTATGCGTGCATAATAGTCCTATGTATCCATGTCAAGATGTCAAGACTGTGCTGAAGCTGCTGCTGTTGTGCTGATGCTGTAGAAAGATGTAATGCGAGCCGCAACACTAGAAGGCACTAGAGCCTGCTGACGTCGTCTATGAGCACGAGCACGAGCATGTGTAATAGTACGTCTCTATGTGGAATCTCTGGTGATCCTGGTGATAACGTGATGTGGGAAGTACACTGTCTCTGATCTCTATGGGCATGTAAGCGGCTATCATTCTCATCGTCGTCATAATCCTCATCCTCATGCACTAAATCATGTGATCTCCGCCTAGTAAAGAAGGAAGTGATCAATGGCTGTGAGGTAAAATGCTGGGGTGTCCCGGATAGATCTCTCCGTAATATGAACATCTCGCGTACCATCAGAGCGACAAATCGTGGGTCCTCATGGGCTATGAGAGAGCGTAGAGTGGTAGGCATGTCGCCCTTTGATCTCATATATACAGGGCATCTAAAGATAAAATGCTCCTCAGACTCCACCTCACCTAGAGAGCATAACTGGCAAATCCGCTCCTCTCTAGGAATACCATGAAACCTCCCAGTCTCAATAGCTAGCTGATGAGACGACACTCTGAGCTGTCCCAAAGTGAATCTGAGGCAATGTGATGGGTCCCTGATGTATCCCACTCCAAAAAATGAGTCCGGTAGAAAGCTAGCTTAACCCCTAACTGGTTACGCCAAGTCCGCTCTAGATATGCGTGATAGAGGAATCGTCTGATATACTCATGGGTGCCTGAGGGAAGCTCTGTGATGGAGATACCAAATGACTCTAGTAGGAGGTGCGATGTCTGAGAGAACCATGATAATCTGTAGCCCTGACCATGAAAACTCTGTGAGGAGGATAGCGCAATCTGTATGTATCGTCTGTCTATATTTGGTAACGCCTGTATCCTCTGTATGTAGGTAATGGGCTGAAGAGCTGCCTCGATCTGTATAGGTGGAACTGCAAACTCGGCCAGGAGAATCTCATGTGGTACAGAAGGCTTTGCACGGATCAGCCGAGCTAGCATGGTGGTTTGTAATCGTGAAAGGCTAGCCCAGTGTGAAGATGGGAGACCTGTACACCACGCCTCTGCCGCATAAAGAGCCATAGGGGTGACAATGGTATCAAAGAGACGACACTTACTGCGAGCATCATTAATGGACTTCCGGAAACAAAATCTCTCTAGCTGAACAAGGGAGGCATGTCCCTTCCCCAGTCAAGTGGTAGCGGCTTGTCTCATGCTAAAAGTAGGACCCGAGAAAAGGATCCCCAGTTATGTATATGAAGTGACCACCTCTAGAACCTGTCCATCAAGAGTAAGCTCCTGTCGTTGCATGAATGCTCGAGAAGTGTTGAAGACCATGACCTTGGTCTTCCCAATGTTCACCCCTAGGCCCCATCTGGTGCAGAACTCCTGTAAGCAATCCAACTGTCGCTGTAGACCCTCTCTGGTAGGTGAGACCAATGCCACATCATCGGCATAAAGGAGGATAACAATCAAGATGTCCCCAATCCTGCAACCAGCACCACCACACTGTGTAATGACTCTCTCCAACTCATCAATATACAAGCCAAAGAGGACTGGTGAGAGGGAGCAACCCTGCTTCTCCCCAATAGTGCTCTAAATGTGATCGGATAAGCCACTGCTATGCCGGAAACATCCCAGGACACGCTCATAAAGTGCCATCACAGCAAGAATGATGTCGGTGGAGAAGCCGAGGTCTCGGAGTCTCTGGATGAGTAGTGAGCGAGGAACAGAATCAAAGACTTTCCTGAAGTCCACAAAACAACAGTAAACCCTCTCTCTCTTGTGCTTAGCCTCCTCAATCAAGGCCCGTAGTGTGAAGACGTGATTTGTGGTAGAGTGATGGGCTCGAAAACCCGCCTGACCCATAGCATGTAGTCTCCTAGTCTCCGCCTCTGAGCTCACAACAGACTGAAGTATAGTACCATATAGCTTTGCCAGGACATGCCCAATCATAATGGTGCGGTAGTTACTCGGAATCATGGGGTCACCATTCTTATGGATGGGGTGGATAATGTTAGTGCACCAGGACGATGGGAAACCAGAAACAACTGCGGAGTTAAGAAGGGTGGCTATAGCTTGTTGGGAGATGGGAATAGGAAGGAGGCCGTTAGGAATGGCCAGATCAATCGGATTCGAATTCAACGAAAAGGAGGCCTTGGAGGTAGCATCGAGGGGGTGGGATGAGGCAGTAGTTGAGGTGGCATCAGCATCATAGGTAGCTGATGTGGCAGCAGCATCAGAGGCAGCTGAGGTGGCAGCAGCTGAAGTGGCAGCATCTGAGGTAGCAATAGCGAGGGGGGTAGGTCAACGGTCTCAGCAAGGGCTGAGGTAGCAGCATCAGCGAGGGCAGCAGGGAAGGGGGGAGGTGAATCAGCGAGAGCATCGAGGGGAGGTGACGAGCCAGCAGTGAGGGGGGGTGAGGAGACAGCGAGAGGGAGTGAGATGGCAGTGGAGGGAGGTGATATGGAACCGGGGGGGGGGGGGGCATTTTCTTCCGAGGAGGCATGGTGGCAGCAGTAGAGTGATGGCAGCAGGGCGATGGCAGCGTAGAGCGATGGCAGAGAGAGAGAGAGAGAGAGAGAGAGTTAGAGAGAGAGAGAGAGAGAGAAGGGGGGGGGGTGAGGAGACAGCGAGAGGGAGTGAGATGGCAGTGGAGTGAGGTGATATGGAACCGGGGGGGGGGGGGGGTTGGGCATTTTCTTCCGAGGAGGCATGGTGGCAGCAGTAGAGTGATGGCAGCGTAGAGCGATGGCAGAGAGAGAGAGAGAGAGAGAGAGAGAGAGAGAGAGAGAGAGAAAGAAAGCTTTATTAATGTCTTTTCCATGCCAATAGGCATATAAGACTAAAAGGTACATGTCAAGTGTGTGGTATCAATGGGAGCGCATAACATGTCTCCGAAACAATAAAGAAACTACATGTAAATAAATCACTAAGTAGTAAAACTGAACCAAACTATGCTCTAAAGTGGGAAATGTAATGTATAAAATCATGCTCCACTGGGGAAGAGAAATGATGTAATGCGAGCTGCTACAAGGAGTACAATGGGGGTGTGTTGTTGGCGCCGTCTGGAAGACTATCGAAGAGATGTACGTCTCGGTCTGGTAGGCTGGATAGCTCGGGCCGCAACATGACTCTGTCTAATACACTGTCTCTGATCTCTGTGTGTAAGTGCGTGCGCATGTGTATCATCATCATCCCCGACGTCAGCGTGCTCTGAATTTGTCCTAGGTCTCCTCCTGGAAAAGAATGATGTGATCTGGAACTGTCGTGTTGGGTGACTCTGCTGATCTGTCTGACATAAGTCCTGTCGTAGGAGGAACATCTCTCATACCATAAGTGCGACGCAACGTGGATCCTCATATTTGATAACATACATATCTCGGAATAAACAATGATATCTCCCTTTGATCTCGTAATAGATAGGGCATCGGAAGATGAAGTGCTCCTCAGACTCTACCTCATGTAAAGAGCATAACTTACAGATCCTCTCCTCTCTCGGAATACCCTGGAACTATCCGGACTCAATCCCAAGCAAATGTGAAGAAATACGAAGCTGACCAAGTATGAACCTGAGGCCATGAGACAATCCAGAAGCCAGATAGTGTGATAAAAAAGGGAACTCAGCTGTATCCAACTTTAAGAAATGAGTCCGATAGTAGTCAAGTTTGGCCTTGCCAGGTTCGGTCCATATATGCTCTATATGTAAAACGTTTGATAAACTGATGTGTACCCGAAGGGAGATACCAAATGTCTCGAGTAGGTGAGATGCCTGGGAGAACCATGACAATCCGTAGCCCTGACCTTGAAGATGCTGGGAAGAGGCGAGCGCTGCCTGTATATATCTTTGCTTAGAAACCAGAAACAACTGGAGTCACTAGATGTATGTGATAAGCTGGAAGAGGGCCTCAAGTTGAAGAGGAGGAACTGCAATCTTCGTGAGAATAATCTGATGTGGAACGGAGGGCTTACCTCGTATCATGCGTGATAACATAGTAATCTGTAGCCGTGAGATACTAGCCCAACAAGATGAGGTGAGACTTGTACACCATGTCGGTGCTGCATATAAGGCTGTTGGGGTGACAAGTGTAGCAAAATAGTTTTACGTGTCTTCATTCTCTTAATGGCCGCTAGGACCATTTCTGAGGTGAAGAAGGTGAACTCGGGTGGACGAGGAGAGATGGAAATTGGAGCATCAATGGGTATGGTGTAGAGTGTGGTGGCGTAATCAGTCCAGAGACGTAGGTCATCTAAAAGAGGAGGTGGAGCATTCGGGAAGAACTCACGCCAAAAGGCACCTGCGGAAGAACTATAAAGGAGGTCAACAAGAAGTTCCCCCTCGGAAGCTTCATAGGCACGCTTTTTACAGCGAAGCAAATGATGAAGGGAACGACGGGCAGAACGAAGGAGGTGTGGTGCATGTATACGTGCGTGTGTTACAAGGGAGTGTTGTGAGCGGCATGCATCATCAAACCAGGGAGGGTATGGGGGTTTAGTCTTTATGCCGATGATGTGGTACTAGTCTTGCCGACCAAAGAGGGGTTATAGAGGCAGTTGGATTGCTTACAAGGCTTTTGTACCAGATGGGGTTTGGGGGTGAACATTGTGAAGACCAAGGTTATGGGCTTCAACACTTTTCGAGCTTTCGTGCAGCTTCAGGAGCACACTCTTGATGAACAGATCCTTGAGGTAGTGTCGTCGTACACATATTTGGAGATGCTTTTCTCTAGCCCTAAGTTCAGCATGCGACAGAAAGCTACTACTCGACTTCGTAAGGGACATGCCTTTCTTGTTCAGCTAGAGCAGTTTTGTTCCAAGAAGTCCATTCGGGATGCTTGGAGTAAGTTTGTTGTTCCTCCCATACAGTTAGACATAGCTTTCCAGCTCATTGCATATGTTCAGAGAGGTCAGGCACTTCCAGATGCAAATGGGAGATACACACAGATAGCACTTGCCTCGTCACAGTATCTTCATGATCAGGGCTACAAGCTTTCATGGTTCTCTTAGGCATCCCACCTCCTCCTTGAGTCATTTGGTATCTCCATTACAGAGCTTCCCTCCGGTAGTCACCAGTGTATCAGACGCTTGTTATATCAAGCATATCTCAGCCGTACATAGAGATGACAGCTGGGGGTTAACTCGACTATTACCAAACTCATTTTATTGAGCTAGATATAGCAGGGTTCCTAGTTTTGCCATATTATTTGGATTTAAGATTATCACACAACCTCGGATTTATATTGGATTGGGAGAACTTTGCGTATCATCACATCAACTGGCTATTGAGCCCGGGAGATTCCATGGTATTCCGAGAGAGGAGCGGATTTTCTAGTTATGCTCTTTGGGTGAGGTGGAGTCCAAAGAGCACTTTTATCTTTAGGTGTTCTGTATACTATGAGATTAGAGGGAGATACCATTGTCTGTTTCACGACATGCCCATCACCCTACGATCACTCATAGCATGAGGACTCTCGTTGCGTTGCACTTATGATACGAGAGATGTTCCTACTGCGACGAGACCTATGTCAGACATCTCAACAGAGTCATTCTATGTCTCAGCCTCAGATTACCTCTTTCTTCTCTAGGAGAAGATCCCGACAGGACCCAGAGTCTGGGGATGACGACGTGCCCTTTCACAGAGATCAGAGATAGCACTCTACGCATACTCATGTTGCAGCTCGAGCTATCTGACCTATCATTAGGAGACACAGATCTCACCCTCCTAGACGACGTCAGTGGCAGCTCGTATCACATCCTTCTATAGCATTAGCAGGACATGACATGATGATAGTGCTATACCTCATTCTTGACATTTAGTTGTATCTATGCGCCTACATATCTCATCGCATGTATTTCAGTTCAAAGTATTTAGATATGCTGTTTTCATTACTGTTTTGGAGACGCTTCATACGCTCCCACTGTTACCACACACTTGACATGTACATTTACTAGTCTTATATGCCTTTTGGCATGGAAAAGACATTAATAAAGCTCTCTCTCTCTCTCTCTCTCTCTCTCTCTAGAATGAGGTTTATTGCAAAACATTACACTCCCTAGATCCTAAGCTCATCAATGTTGTTTAGTTGGTGTGTAAAATCAAGCTTCTCCCATCCATAGTTGCCATCATAAGCCCTCTAATGGCCTTTCTGGTCCTAAGCCACATGGTAAGTCAATTGTTGGCCAAATAATTAATCGGCAAGCCATTTCTGTAAGGTGTAATGATCGTTGGAAGTCCTCCAACACAAATTTGATTATTTGTCCTACTTCAAAGTTCATGTTGCCATTTACACTCTGCATTGCCATATTTTGTTTGCCAAAGCCCGAAGACTTCTCAAAGCCAAACTCTATAAATGATGACCAAAATTTCAAACCTCATTATCTTGGCACTTTTGAGTGGTTTGAAGAAAATGATACGAGCATATGTTGACAAGCATACGTTTTAGGTTCTTTTAAGCATGTACATATGGACCACTACATTTTCGACATGAAATTGATGCCTCCACTATTAATGGGCTTGAGTATAGAGTTATCTCTTGATTTTGTGTGCTAATTTGAGTGAAAATAGAAGACGCTGCTAGATTGTTTTTGTGTGGCACAATAATTTGTTGACAAATTCATGTGTTTTTTTTATGTTGGATATGATCACATACTACACCAAGCAGGCAGCAATCCATTTCTATTTCGTCTCTATAACTATTCAGTATAATTATCTTGAAGCATGTTGGCTCACTAACATTTCAATGAAGAAAATCGGTAGCTTTCAATCTTATCTCATTTTAAGTATCAAATTTTAGCACAATCATGGCTCTCTTTCAACAGTAGCATATCTGGCAGCTAAGATTTTGATTCTCTCAATGATAATATTTTGACCACTCAGATTTCTATGAATTATCAGTGTAAAAAAATATTGAATAACTGCTTGTTTTAGGTGTTTAAGGGTGCTAGTGGAGGAGTCTTGGGGATTTTAGCAAATACAACGGGTTGGATTGGCGATACTGTAGCAAAAGTTTCAAATTCAGCTTTACTTAAATCCGTTGGCTTCATTGCTTGGCCAAACAGGTAAGAAAACTACTTTCAATCTTAATTCCCAGATGATTCCTTTGCAATTAATAAGTATCACTTGCTTCTCCAGCGACATACATTTTATTTGTCTATATGAAGTGAGTATCTTGGTTTGATTTGAAAAACTTCTTCATGAAGCTCAATCTTTGCAACCACACACACACACACTATAAAGTCCTCACAACAGGATTCTAGTCTAAGCATACCATACAAAGCAACAACACAAGGGAACAGGTGGTGGATAAACCAACCCAACCAAACCTAGATCGAACGGATCTAGCCCCCAAGCTATGGATCAATCAGAGTCATGGAAAGAGGAGTCACACCAGCAGCATGTAGCTACTCATCACAAATCAAGCATCCACTAGTGAGAGCCCAGTAGGTATACTTATACCCTCCAAGGCCCATGCACCACTAGTAGTTCACTGTGACACCTCACTGGACACCTCTGCAGCCTATTTGGGCCACGTCATCCAGTTCCCTAATGACTCACTGATAGACCCATACCAACTCCACCACCATGTGTTTAGGCCTACAACCCTTAATTATGACCATGTACACATAAGGGCCCCAATTCCCTTATAGTCGCAATTAACTTACGGGTTGTTGGTCTACCGTTCCCTAGCATGGACACGCTACCCAAGACCAGTCATGGGCATGACATTCTTCCCCGCTTATTCAAGTTCTGTCCTTAGAACTTAAAACTGGGAAAGTTTCTCCTTAAGCTTCCTTCCTGCTTCCAGGAATTGTCATCGTCCGTACATCTCCTCCATCGAACCAGATGCTCAGTATTTCCCCCATCACTTCCTGGTGATCCCGGGTGAATCTCGGTAGCACCCCCCTCCAAAATTTCATCAATATTCATTTGCTTGCCAACTGAAAATAAAAAAATCTCGTTCAGTTAATGCATTCATTACGGGTATAATAGTTGCTAGACTAAGCAATGTCTTCAAAAAACCAATTTACAGACCATACGTGCTTTCATTTACCAATTATACCAATGAATCAGCAAATGGATCGTTTACGCAATAAAAATGGAATTAACCGTCAATGCAAAACGTAAATCTGTTATCAACTTGTTAACTCAGACTATACTACAAAAATCAAAATATCAGTTCCAAAAGACTAAAAAACCCACTTTGAGAAAGAAAAACCACAAGTCTTCAAAAAACTCAAAAAATAACTTTGATGGTCAGCCTCCCACCCCCTCCCCACCAACTTCAATTAAGTATGGCATAACATCAAGTTTTAAAAATAAAACTTGGAGTTCATATGCCACCTACCCCCCCCCTCCCCCCCCCCCCCCCCCCCCCAATCCTCTCCTACCCACGGGCGACAGCACACGGCCACTCGGGCCTCCCCATCGCGCCCCTCTCGGGCTTCATCACCCATTCTAGAAGATCAGCCCGCGAGCGAGTGAGCGCGTGCGCGCGCGCGCGCGAGAGAGAGAGAGAGAGAGAGAGAGAGAGAGAGATAGAGAGATCGCGCTTCAGAAAGCGCTATCAGGCGGAAAGAAGAGGCGCCCTCCCTCATCAAATACTGATCTGTCTTGGAGTAAACAACAGGGCAACCAGGAGGAAGGAAACAGGCGGATCTCATCATGATTTCTGAGTTTTTTTGCATAGTTATTTAACCTATAACTTGCAAGGAAGCAAACATAACCCATCTGCTGTTTTTTGCAGATTACCACTGTTCTATTAGCGATTTACAGTTGCTATAGCTTTCCTTTACTAGTTTCCAGCATAAGCAATGATTTGAGGCAAGATTTACAGGGTTTTTGCTATCACTATGCTTGAAAACAACCGTTATGTTGCCAAAATTTTCCAGCAGGTTATGACAACTACTGTAGCAAATAGTCATCAATTCTGAACCCAACCATCCTCCAGAATGGCTGTACAGGCTCCTAACTTTGCAAACAACTGTTAGTTTGCCAGAAAATGAAGCATAAGCCTGTGATTCCACAGTAAGCAGCCATGCAAACCTGTCAAACATCATCAACACTCAACAGCCAACAGATTAGAGTATTTTTGCTTCTATTCCAGCCTATTCCCACCATTTTAAAACCAAACCAGCTTCCAAACAGGCAATAGACAACATTAAAAGTACAGTAATCATTCATAAGAAGAATAAGAGACTGTAAGGAAAAATCCAGCAACCAATAAAGTAATTTGTTGCTCTCACAAAGATGCTAACCACAGAGCAATTGGCAACAACAGAATTGACACAGAATTCCTTCCAAGAAACCAATTCGAAAAGCACAAAAACCAACCAATTGTGAGCCTGGTAGTACACTTACCACACAATCGATTGCAATTCAAAAATTATTTCCAACGAGAAGAAAATTCCACAATTCCACCGTTTTGTTGCTTACTCCGTCGAATTCTCGAGAAAACGTCGAGATTTCCACTCAGCACTTTCGATGGTCCTGCTTAGACCTGCTCTGATACCAATATAAAGTCCTCACTACAGGATTCTAGTCTAAGCATAACATACAAAGCAACAACACAAGGGAACAGGTGGTGGATAAACCAACCCAACCAAACCTAGATCGAACGGATCTAGCCCCCAAGCTATGGATCAATCAGAGTCATGGAAAGAGGAGTCACACCAGCAGCATGTAGCTACTCATCACAAATCAAGCATCCACTAGTGAGAGCCCAGCAGGTATACTTATACCCTCCAAGGCCCATGCACCACTAGTAGTTCACTGTGACACCTCACTGGACACCTCTGCAGCCTATCTGGGCCACGTCATCCAGTTCCCTAATGACTCACTGATAGACCCATACCAACTCCACCACCATGTGTTTAGGCCTACAACCCTTAATTATGACCATGTACACATAAGGGCCCCAATTCCCTTGTAGTCGCAATTAACTTACGGGTTGTTGGTCTACCGATCCCTAGCATGGACACGCTACCTGAGACCAGTCATGGGCATGACACACACACACACACACATCATTACACCTATTTGACAGTCATCACTGCTTGGCATTGTTGTCTATATATGATAATCGTTGTACTCCTCACTGCCTCTTGGACAACCATTGCTGTCTCTTGAGAAATCCAATGCTCTCTACTGGCCCCTTAGCAATGAATTTCCTGAATTGAATGATAGCTAATGTTCCAATACATTCTTCCATCACTATGGCAGCCAATCTGGAGTCTCATCTACAGAAGATCCTCCTTTGTTTACATCCTCTTTCAAAAGATTTGATGGCTCTTGTGAAAATTAAATCCATGAAGAAAGAATTGGCTTTGATGGTAAAGTGTTATGTCCATGCCCAATACCGGGGATTTGGAATCATCCTTGACATGGGTATTTGGCACTCTAGTCTTTGAGATTATTAGTTATGCCTCGAAATTCCATTCAAGGCCAGATATGTACTCAATAACCTTGGGAGGGGCCAGGCACTCCAATTGGTAAGCAATGCATGGTGAGGGGTATCAATAGAACTCCAATTGGGGTTAGGGTGGTACCATGGCACATGCACATGCATTATAGGTTTTATATATACCCTAAAGATACTTGCCCTCCTACACTTTCAACATTTAATTGTTGGTGACCAGTTTCCTCTCCCCATCAACATTCACACACTGTGGCTCATGGATGTAGCTATTGTGGATTAATCTTTAGGTTTTACTTGGTTGGGTGATTTGGGTGTGGACAATCCTTTTGGTGCCTTGCAGCAGGATCCTCAGGATTATAGTTACTTGTAGCCAAATATGATGTTATAGGTCCTTTCCAAGTGGCATAAGCTGGCTAAGTGCGTGGCAGTCTGCAGCAGAAGAGGATGGAAACTCTGGTAGCTCCTTTAAGATCTCTACATAGAGCTCAGAATCATATTTCTCATCAGTCTCACGTACATGTAGTGAGTTGTCACACTGCTTTCTATCTACAGTCCATAGCCTGATGGTTTGGTCTTATATTCTTGAGCAGAGTTTCTTCGTGCAAATTTCAATCGTTTCTTCTAGCTTGTACCGCCTAAAGAACGTAGGACTTTATGTAGGCAATGATCTGACAGTAGCTGTAGCCCTTGAAGATGCGGAGATAACAGTAGCATACTGAGGGGAAGGAGATCACACAAAAAGCTTAGGTGTTCTCATGTGATTTAACAGCTTCAAAACCAAAAAAGACTAGAATTTACTTATCTAAAGCAGGGAACATTAGATGTACGAACTAGTTATTGTTGGCGTCTAACATCACTATTCTGTTTCAATCAGGTAACTCTGTCGTCTTCACTAGGCTGTTGGCTCCAATAAATACTTTCAAAAGGACTGTGTATCTTCGCAATTCTGATTGTGGCAATATTCTAGCAACATGTGATTCGCACCAAGCTATGAAGTGCTTCTTATATGTTCAGAGTGCTTCATAGTGTTAGCAAAGAGCTTAGAACCGTGTAGCAACCACATATTCAAAACTTCCACACAGAACGTTGAAATGCTTGGAAAAATTGACCAAACATTTGGAAACTTGTTTGGATGTTAGGGTTTGCGAAAAATGAAATTTTTTGATATTTCATAGAAATAAAAAAAACTCATCAGCTGTTATATAATGAAGAAAGATAAAATAGAACATAGGACAATGTACAACTTTATTACATCGTTGCACTAGGTGACAGATCTCAAAGACACATGATACTTAAACTTACACAAACCCTGAAGTATAAACTTGAAAGCATACATCATAATCAACCTTGAAAATTCAGAGTACATTGCATTATAGAATTCTAAGATTCACCAAGAGGCCCTTAACCATTTTCCTTTTCAGAGATAGCCTTTATTTTAAAAAAGACGCCTAAGTTTTTTCCCCAAAATATGAGTTTTGGGGCCAAAAACACATTGCTAAATGCATGCCTCAAGTACATTTGGTTCCTCAACCAACCATGTTTGATTGCTACAATGAATTTGTTAACAGAAAGGACGCCACTGCAGGAGGCACCTTGATGAGTTTCATGGGTTATCTTTAATTTTTTTGGGACCAGTTAAGGTGGCTCACAACTCAAAAACTAGGCTTTAGCTCAAAGAGTGTTTTAGACCAGAGCATGTTTGGATCTCAAAATGGCTCTGTGGTTGAATAGGGATATGCTCATTCATTTTATGTGATCTTTGAGTGGTTCGTGCATAATGTTATGATGGTAGTAGTAATGACAGCTCTGCTAGCAGTTATGATTCATTTTGAACCTTGTATGCTGTTTAAATCCTCATCTCAATGATCTTGTGTCCATGAAAGGTCTCAATTATCTCTTATGAGTTTTGTTTAGTTAGGTGAATGGGAGTACCATAATGTGAAAGTGAGCATTTTATGTAACTGTCCTTTTTAATGTACTGGTTTCAGGTGGGCTGGAAAAGAAGTTGTCCCTGAGCTTGTTGGAAAAGTTGAGCCCCAGGAAGTAGCGTCTCTTGCTGCAGTGCATCTGGAATCCTCCGACAAATTGAAAAGCATGCATGAGAATCTTATTCGTCTGAGACAAAAACAGCAAATTCTTTTAAGTGAAAGAGAAGGGCAGCTACAGACGACAGAAACCAGAGATTGTGGAGGTGGTGCAGCTGATTTGGTTGCTAATACAGTTGAGAAGTTGCTACTATTTACTATGAACTAAATAAATGCCGGTGCTTTTTTAGTTATCCTTAAGTTTTAATATTTATATTGCATCATGCTCTGCAGGCTTCATATAGAGAGCCATTTCAGACTAATAATGCAGTTGCTACTTCTCAAGCACCAATCATGAGTAATGATGACACCAAACTGCAATGTGATATCCCATACTAGCTTTCTGTTTTGCCCACTTCACCATAACTCCACAATCACTGGCTTAAAACACCTCCAACCTTACCAAGAAGTATCTTGCTCCCACTGTGATAATGCCATACCATGGCGCATTGTTGCAAAAAATGAGCCAAAAATTGCCTCCAATTTGGCCCTCCAACACTGAAATGATGAATGTAACCCATCAATAGGTCACCTGCATTCCGTATCATAGAATGATGATACAAAATCTCCAGAATCTTGTTGCTGCATTGGTGCCTCTTCATCATTGTTGCTGATTGAGCATATCTTCAAAATCTTAAAATCGTGTCTTGTAGCAGTAGCACAAAGGTTCATCTGGAATAATTCTGCCGTTCTTGCTTATAAAGTACTACCTATCTGTGATAGCACACTTTGCACACCTCTTGATGAATTTTTTATTGTTGTCATCCTCGTCACTGTCATGCAAGCAGGCTTTTAACAATTGTATGTCACATAGTTGTGTCAATATGCTTTGTTGCCCCTTCGTGTTGCATCCTGGTATTTGTACCTCAACATGGCCTTTGACTTCAATAACCTGTGGGATAGCTCCCTCATTCTTTACTAGGATCACAGCCTTTTCAAGTATTGCTGGCAGTGTAGTCAGTACTTGTAATCATTTGTTGGAGTATCTATCACCTCCATTCACTTTTGTGTCGACTTAAGGACCCATTCTGAGGGTTAAGCGACACTCATTATCCATCTTTTTCTTAGCTCGGGATTTAGTCTAGGAGGTTGTATAAAATTCCGTGCGCGCTGATTTGAGGTTTCTCACTTGAAACACACTTTTTGGGCATGAGCCTCAACCATTGACTATTTCAAACCACCTTATTAGGAGGGGATTGTGAAAGTCTGACCAGTCAATGCTAGAATATCATGTGTAGGTTGTGCTTTGGAAGGACTAGAACTACTGAATGTGTCAAGTACACAAAGAATAGATGGTGGAAGATTGTGATACTTTGTGCTCAACAGTCTATGCATGAGGGCACAAATTTTTTCAATTTTGCTGGTTGAATGATGAAAATTATGTCTCAAACGCGCCTATAGTCCATACTATGCCACAATTTGAGATATAGCTAAAGTATGTATGGAGTTAAGAAAGACAAATATCTAAAATAAATTCAATAGGGGATCGAAAATAAACAGCCCATTTGTACTTCATTGTGAAAATAACAAAGAAAAAAGGAATCATAGTTTGGACTTTGCATGCACTCTATAAAATAGATGAAGCAGTTATCCTAACTAGGGATCAATCTTGAATTTTGAGACACATATTATTGCTTTGAGTAAATGCAATTAACCAACAAGCGTAGAATCCAAACAACTCTACCATCGTCCATGTCTTAATTTATAGATGCTTGTTGGCCTTCATAAATTGTATATAATCCATTGCTTTTGCTTCAATATCCAACTTTTATTCATTCATCATAATGTAAGGTTACCCTACAAGATGCTAAAAATAATACCAAAGGGACTATAGAGTCTCAATTGTTCTCATGTCTTCCTCGTCATGTAACGCTATCTTGCAAAAGCAAATTTTATTCATTTATCATAATGTAAGGCTATCCTACAAGATGACAAAAATAAATGCCAAAGGGATTATAGAGTCTCAATTGTTCTCATGTCTTCCTTGTCATGTAAGGCTATCTTGCAAAAGCAAAACATATGGTCCCGAGAAATGTACCAAATGGGTAGAGAGTTTGTTTTGAATGGCTAAGAATTTGCATTAAATTTTTTCCAAATTCAATCACATTGGGCTTCACTTTTGTCTAAATCTAGCAAACACCACATCGACAATAAAGAATGTATTGTTGTGTCTAAGATGTGTAAATTCATCCCAAAATTAGTCATTGAGTAGTGACATCTTAGGAGCTTGCTTCTCACGTGGCGTTGCCAGGTTGTATATGTTGTGTATAATCTACTAGTTGCGTAACAGGTTCAGAGTTGCTTATATGTGCCAGGTAGCACACGATACTAAGTTGGAAAAATAAGTAGTGGACATGAAGTGAGATGGGGAATGTTTGTCGAGTCTGCTTTCAAGGACTTCATTTGTATCTAGATGCTAAACTAGACAAGCACGATGGATGAAGATACACTCTTGCAAATCAATGATTTATTATTAGAAAATGCGACACAGATATTTTCATAATCAAGCAGTCATGTTTAGGAACACAATGGATGTCTTGCACAAGGAAGTAAAGGTGATGCTTTGATAAGTGCACGAAAGAAATTTTGATGTCGGCGTAGGCAAGAAATCTACAAAGAAACACTTGATCCCTTATTTAAGAAGCTCCCATCAAGAAGAACAAATTTGAATTTATATGTAAATTATTCAACTCTTCAATATGGACTCAAAAAGTCTAAGTTTGAGTTTTAATCAACTTTTCTCTCTTATTTATTCAAATTATTCTCCCCTCTGTGTCATGTAATTATCATAGGCCCCTTCTTTTCTTTGTGAAGTGCTCTAATACTAGCTTAGAACCACAAAGAAATATGAAATAGAAACAATAGAACATCAAACTAGTCATGTTTTGTGAGTGTAAAACTAGTATATCAAGAGCAATTAAGAATGCACTGCCGTGTAAGCCCTCGTACAAAGGAATTCTACTCTCTTAATATGCCCTTGAAGAAGCTCACAATTGTAATTATTATAAGAGGACACATGTAGGCGTATTTATGGTTTAAAATTTAGGAATTCAATCTACAATTGGCACCCACTAGTAGGGTAGCCTAGAAGTTTGATTGGGCCCAAATATAGGTATTGGGCCTTTAGGAGTCAAAGTGTATGCAAGTCCTGATACTTTTATAATTCCTAATTTCTTTGTTTATAACTATCATTCCATTCCCTTCCATTGTTGTTGGTACCACTTTCCTTTAGTGTGGATTTTAAATGGTTAATTAGCAAAATACTCCCAAATATGTTGATACATATATCTTGCAATAGATCATACCATTGCCAATGTCTTAGCTGATGGATCATAGTCTTTGCTTGGAAATGGGAATGCTTGAAATGTAGGGTGTTGTACTCATCAAGAATAGTAGCGACACAAGATATATCTTGTGGTGATTGTTTTGTATGATAAGATGGATTATCTCTCATGATCTTAGTGATGATGTTGATTTATGTGGTCACATGTGGCATTCTTTGTTGAGCATATGTAGCATGCAACACTTAAACTTCAACATTTGGCATTTCGTTCTTGATCAAATTGATGGCTAATGTTATAGTTAATTTGTATATGATGGCCTTGGTCCTCCTCCACTCGAATGTTCATGGTGAGGAACATTGAGATTAATTTTGATGAGTTGCTTGATATTCTTTTGATGAAATCCATACTTACAAGGTCTCATCCTATTTTCATTAAATATTCACCAACAACTGTTACAATTTCACATATCCTTGACCTCCACAAACTTCCTCGCTTGTTACACCTTGTCTCAAACACATGCATAGTTAACTAAAGGACTTTTCTTGATATTATGAAGTTGACAAATTTGTTTGGCAAAGATTGAGTTTCCATTCACTCTTTATAGGGAGCTTAAATTTATTCGTGTATATGTTTTGTAGGGTTGCAAAAGGAGTGATTTCTTTGACCTTGAGCATTCTTGTTTTTTAATGTTACAACTTCATTGCACGAGGTTCATTATGTCCAATGTGTACATTATGCATCCATAGTAAGTCATAGCTAGCTATGAAGAGTGTACTCTCCTTTTTGTCTATTGTCTTTCATATTTTAGCTCGATGTGCAATGCCTTCATAAAAATTCAATTTCCTCTTTCACTTAGGTTTGGCCTTGTTGTAGCCTTTGCTTTCTTTTTCTCAAAATGTCTTAGTGATTTTGTTTGCAGTTTGTCGATGGCATCGCTCTCCTTGTTGCAAATTGGCAAGTGGGGTCATTTTTTAACCTAGTAGCTTAGATTAGCTGCTTTTGTCATCCTTGCTTCACCTCATTCTTAAGGTAGCTTCTAGCAAAGATTTGCTTGCTCTTGGTTTCCAGTCTAAATTGTCATATCTAGTACTACTTAATGTCTTTTGTCATGATGGGATTACACGTCTAGTTCAGGCAACAATTGCTATATTTTGCCTTGAGTATGAAACTGGTTTTGTCTATCAATCCATAAGCTAAAATACTAGGATTTTGAACTTATAGGTGTGAAAAATCTAGCATGTTTGATTTGTATTGCTACATCCTAAGCATGAGCGAACAATATGACTCATGAAGCTCATATACTTACTTGACATTGATGACCATTGTAGTCAAGACATTGATAGCATGTGGTATTTCAAGCTAACTTACACTGGAGATTAAATAGTCTACATATGTAGCTATCAAAAGCATACTTGGAGGACTTGATGGAGTTAGAATAGATATATATTGCCAAACAAGAACTTTGTTTGACTTGAATAGTCTTTGGCGATGATTGATTTACCCTACTGTCTTTACAAAAAGACAATCATGATCAAGGCATTGTCACTCTAGGCTTTTTGTGAAGTGCCAAAAGTAGCTTAATGCTGCATACTATTGACACATGTAATGTGATTCACATTAACATACAATTTCAAAAATTTAACAAAGTTTTTTTGTGTGGATGGTTTAAATGAGCATAGTCTCCTCAAGTTGGCAACATTCTAGGGATTGATTTGTACTTCATACTTCCACTAGATAATACTGCGTGAACAATTCCTTCCATAGCTTTGTCTTGTATTGTGTTTTGAAGAGAAAGTCTATCAAATACTTAATTTCATGCATTTACTTGTAGAATGTTTTTTTTGGAAGAAAGTTATGTGTACTGTTTTTCTATCCTCAACATCCATGGAAATTTGTTATGCCTATAGCTCTCTTACAAACACCAAAATAAAAAAATTGCACTTTTTTTCAGCATGCAAATGACTGTACTTACATGGAAATAACGAAAGGCAGAACTTTTGCAACATTGAGTATCAGAAAAGACAACAATATGCTTCCATGTAGCTTTTTCAAGAGGACTGTCTTCCCTCTAGATCAACAGTACCATTGCTTCTAACAATTATAGCCTAAGAATCAAAATGTAAATGATTCTTGATCTATAGGTGTCTCAATCTCACAAGGGAAAATGGTATACATATGAAAGATATCACGTGCTAGGGTGACTTCAAGAAGTAGCGACATCTTTAAAGGATTTAGTTTCTCAAGAATCAAAAAGTTGTATAATAGGAAAAGCCAACTTCTTAGCTAGAGATTGCTTCTAACAAGTGTATGTTTAGCAAGGCATACACACCCTTTATCCTTCCTAGAGTTTCATGTACTATTATTGATGTTAGCAACTTCAATTTACATAAACGTTGTCATTTTGTGAATGATCTCAAACCTTTAATTACGGTCCATAGTTTCAAAGAGCCAAGTGGCATGTAGATCTATATGGAATAACTACGTGTGTAAGCCAAGTAGTTTGCAAACTACTCAAATTTTTTATTGCCATTATTTTTGACAAAAATTTCTAATTAATCTATAAACAAAAATACTAGACTTTTAGATCATTGTGACGCCCAAGTCATAAGCTTTCAACTTGTCAAAGAAAAAACAATATTACTTGCACATGTGATTCACCCAATAAGATGCCACTACTTGGGTTTTCTACAACTACATACATTTCTCACTTTTTGTTTCTAAGCCTAGGGACTAGTACTGGGACGTTACTTTTTTAATGTTTTAATTGATACTTGAAAATTGAATATTGAGAGCAATTCATTGTTCAAATTTTCCAATTTGAGATAAGCTGCACATCCAATCTGAACGTGCGTCAGATTGGGCTTTTTGCCCCACCATAGTTCGTGTAGTGTCGTGTGAGGAACACCAGATTTGTCGATTATATTTTGGATGTAGGTGGCTGTAGCTATTGCTTCAGCCCATAGCACTCTTGGTGCTTTCGAATAGGCCATCATACACCTTGCGGCTTCCATGAGGGTCTTGTTTTTTCTTTCAGCAACACAGTTCTGATCTGTTTGACTTTGCTTCCTGTCCAATTTTCTGCCTAGTTTACGAATTCTATGAGCTTGTCGAGTGCTTCCGACTTGTTATGTATAAAGTAAACTGTTGCGAACTTGTTATAGTCGTCAATGAAGGTGATATAGTATTTCGAGCCTCCTACAGACATCACGTTGAAGGGTCCACAGATGTCCGCATGTACTAACTCCAGAATCTTTGTTGTTCTGAAGGAGTCCCTGGTGAAGGGAGTACGAGACATGTTTCCCTTTATGCACACATCACAAAATGTTGAGTTGGTTGCACTACTAATTGTCATGTCCATGATCAGTGTATAGGATTCAGTATACTCCTAGTCTTGGATACACGGTACTCCAGTGAAACAAGTTGTTAGTTATGCCACGTCATACTGGACGTGACCCGAAAGTAACTAATATCCTTGTGAGGTTCAGAACACACTAAATGGAGTTTAGACAAGGTATGAGATAGTGTATGCATGTGTAGAGTTATCAATAGCAATTCTATGAATAGTTGGTACATGTTTAGGACTCTATTCTAGGTGAATCTATGTATAGGGAACTTAGGGCTGGATTCTAGGCTCTTTTGTGGCCAAATTTGGCTTGTTTTTCATGATTTTGGCACAAAAATGATAGTAGAATTTAAAATCCAGCAAGTTTAGATTAATAAGATGGTTATAATTCTATAAATAGGATTGCATGTGTTAGAGAAAAAACGTTCTTGCCATTAGTTTCCAATTTGTCAAGGTGAAAAAAACTAGAAGTGGCCAAAATCCATGATTTTTGTTCCTTTTTTCATGAAATTGGATGGTATTATTGCTTTCAACCCACTTCCAGTTTGATAGCTTCCTCCTAAAAGCATGATTATCTTCAAAGCCTTAGGTCATCCATCCTGGGTAATGGATATTTATTTTTTATAGTCACTTCATTAAGCCCCTTGTAATCTACACACATCCGGAAACCTCCATCTTTCTTCGCTTTAAGAAGAACAAGAGCACCCCATGGTGATTTACTTGGTTGTATATGTCCCATCCTTAGATAGTTTTCTATTTGATTTGAAATCTCTGTCTCCTCTTTATGAGAAAACCTATAAGGTTGTCTAGAGACAGGTTGACTGCTTGGAATTAGCTCAATCATGTGGTCTACTGACTTACACGGTGGTAAACCATGAGGTAATTCAGGTGGAAAAACATCTCTAAATTCATTTATGATCTGTTCTTTTATTGCTTGTTCATGATCTAAATTTACTGAGTTAAGAATTGCTGAGAATTCACAACCATTTAGATTCATTTCAAGAACATCCACAACTAGAATAGCACGATGTCATATTGAAAAAACTTCATACTCTGAATAATCCAATGCTTCCATTTCATTAACTGTAGAAATCTGATTCAACAGACGTACAAAATTACTGTCAAATAATGTAACTACCTTATCACCCTCCTTGAAAGTGAGAACATGCTTCTCAAAATCAATCAATAGATAAGGCGATTTACTAAATAACCATTCATAACCTAAGATTAAATCAGTACGGGCTATGTCTAAAACATGAAAATTAAATAATTTTGTGTATCCTTGCATCAAAACTAGGAGCTTTGGGACTTTTACGTTCCAAGTCTCCAACTCTGCTCTCGAAGCTAGATAAACTTTATATCTATGATTGCTAGCTTCAGTTTCCAAGACGAGTTTCTACACAAGACGAGAATTAACAAAATTATGAGTTGAACTACTGTCCAATAGAATACTCACTTCTTGATCTTTAATTGTGCCAGTTAAACGAAAGAGCTCATTAGGCAAGAAAGAAGTAGTACTAAAAGAACATTCACACTCACAATCAGTCAAGTTAATTTCCAAAGTCTTACCATTGCCACCTGGGATCTCAATCATGTGGACAGACATTTTCTTCCTTTTTGGACAAAGTTTCATCATATGTTTAAGCTTCTTACAAGCGAAACATAAGTTCTCTTTCTTAGACTTTTCCCGGGACATAGATTTCTTAGATATTTTTCTCTTTGGTTTCCTGGGTTCCGACGCTGCTTGATCTGATTCGTCAAAATATTTTGCTTGGTTTGGACTGCACTTCTTACCCTTCTTGGTTTTCAAAGTGGTTGGAATTTGCGCAAACTGCTTCCTGGATGCCACCACTGTGGAATCATATGCTTTCGCGATCCGAAACGCATCCTCGAAGTTTTGAAGCACATTTCGCCTGCATTCGTTCTGATAGTCGACTGGCAAACCTAGGACAAACTGCCAAAGTGCCAACTTTGCATCAAATGATGGAACCCTATTCCATAGGTCCATGAATTCCTGGATATAAGAGTCTAAACTGTTTGTACCCATCCCGCAGTTCACGAAGTTCAGGTAGTAGTCAATGTCATCAGCAATTACAAAAGCTTTTTTGAAAACTTCTGCAAACGCATCCCAAGAAGTTGGCTTCATCGGTAAATCTCGCCACCACGATGACGCTTTGCCGCATAAAAACAGCATGACGCTTTCAATTTTCTTCTCATCAGGAACTACATGCAGATTGAAGTAACTACTCCACTTGGCCAGCCAGTCCTCAACGACTTCAGGTTTTTTCTCCTTCTTCTCTCCCGCATAAACCTCCGGTTGAAAACCGAGATTGGGTGAAGACATCAATTTGACTTGATTCAACAGAACCTCCATTTGCTGATCTCTCATCTGATTATGATTATTTATATCATTGAGCGCCGTACTCAACTGCTGACAAATCACCATGTAAGATGGTGCACATGGATTTGCAGCTTGATTTGAAGATTCTTTGGCCATCTCGATTTATCTATCCTGGAAATTACTAAATTTAGTTAATATCAGATTAACTTATAGTGAAACACAGTTGACCAAAACCGATTGAAATTGACTCCAGCATGGTCAAATCACTATTTTTAGTCAATTTCATAGACAATTCAAGAAATTGGAAAAAACTAAAAAAATTTGAGTTTTTGCACTTTTAATGTTTTTTTTTTTAATTTTACATTTTTGGAAACTTGTAAAAAACCACTATCAATTATTAAGCAATCGAAATCGAAAATTCGATACACTGTTCGATTCTTAACCTTACTGCATTAATGTCCATCTGGCATGCAAGACATGCGACATTAAACCGATTTCTCACAATTATGAAATTTTACGTAAAATCTAGTTCTATGGAAATTGCCAGCTATAAAACCCAGCCTTGTATCTATCAGTCAGAGCACATGCGTATAACCACTCAAAACAGATCTAAGCCACACATGCATGTCAGAATCACTCTGAGAATCAACATGCAGACATTTTATGCAAGCACAGTACCTCAAAATAGGAGATTGACTTGCATGCAATCAGAACAATAAACCAATTTTGCTCACAAAATTGCAAAACTTCAGATGATCATAACTTTGGCTACAGGACACCAAATTGGGTGCTGTAAAGCTCAGTACATAGGGAGATCTAGTGAACAAGACTCTTGCCACGTCAGCCTACCACCTAGGGTTTAGGGTTTAGGGTTCCGAATAGCCAAAAAATCTGTAGGAGGGTGCACTTTTTTAAGTCCAATATGTCTGAAATCATGCAAACATTCAACCAAGCCTAAAAATGATGATCCAAACAGTCTTAAATGGTCTCTAAGACTTCCATGAAGCCTTCATACAGATCCTATGAAGCAGTATGGGCTGAGAACCATGAATTCTTGATTTTTAGAAGTCAAAATTAGCACAAAATTGATGGAATTAAAACATAAGCCTGTACCCATCAATTTACAGGTCTAATAGCTTGTTGGGAAGGTAAAAAAAAAACACAATTCAAACTGTAAAAAATCCAGAATGATCCTCTTATGGATTTAGAGAAATCCACCCCCCAAAATTCACCAAAATTGGTCAATTTTTTGCCAATTTTTGACTTCCTACAAACCCAATTGCTGGAATCTTTGGCTCTAACTTCAAGGAAAGTTTCAAAAGACTATGATTCATCTTTTTCCAGCTTTAATTTATGTTCTACAACCTCCTACCTGTGAGAAATTGGCAAAAATCTAGCTTGGTATTTTTTATGATAGAAGTTTGTAAGTGAATCTCACATGTGTGGAGGATGTTCCCACGTGTGGAGAATTGTAAAGTAAATCAAAATGTTTGATATAGGGGTCTCATAGAATTTCATAGTCAAGCATTTAGGCGTAGGATGTTGATAGGGTCAAATTTGGCGTAGATGGCAAATTATCCATTTCCACTTGTAATGCCACTATTGAGCCAAAATAGAGTAGGAGGCCAAACTCATGCCAATTAGAGTGTAGACAAGTGTAATGCTTTTTTTGTTTGATGAAGTTTAAGAGGTCCAATAGGATTTAGAGGTGGAACCATGAGTGGTCCAATAGAATTTGAGACTTGAAAATGGTCCAATAGAATTTAGAGGTGCATGGATCAATGGTCCAATAGGATTAAGAGGAGGCAAAAGTGTGGTCCAATCATGATTGGGTATTGTGGTAGCTCATGGATCTATTAGTATCATTGTACTTCTCATTTTGGATCTAATTGATTTTGGAGATTGAGTGGATTTTGAGTGTTGTTGGATTTCTAGCTTTCTCTCTCTACCTGAGAGCTATTGATGATTTTATCTCTCTACCTGATGAGAGCAGCTTGTTTTTACTTAGATTACTTTTGGAACACTTCTTACACTTGTGAGTGAGAGTTGGAAGTGATTGAATGCATGTAGTAGTGTGTTTTTGCCATACAATCAAAGATGGATCATGAATCTCAATCTAGTCTTGATCTTGGTGCATCTACACACCTTAGGAGATCACAAGTACATGTTGTGGACAATCCACACGTGTGAAATCAACATGGTATCGGAGCCTACCTAAGGTTACCATGCATTGTGATCCATTTGAGTGAAAACTATTCATCAATCTTGAGCTAGAAATTGTCAAGATCCATTTTACTAGCTATCTTGTCCAATTTTGGATCAAAAGAGATCAATAGGGCATTGATTGGGTCTGACCTGGTACTGTACGAAATCAGGTGCTCAGACACATGTGAGGAACATCCAATTTCAGTTTTGGAGTTCTCTTTCATGTTTGATCCAAGTTTTGAAGCTATTTTTGTCTAGTTTCTGATGCAGTCAGTTTCATTCCATTTGGTTGAGCCAATCAAAAGTTATAAGCTTTTGAAGAGGGCTAGGTAGGGCACCTAGACCTGGGTGGACACATTTGGTTTGGTCAAGAGATTGCTTGTTTGATCCAAAATCATAGTTGAATGCTTACCAATCTCATCTATATGTGATCTAGACACTGTTTTGAGATCTTAGCCATTTTGTTTCAAGCAATATCATTGTATTTGAGTCAAATTGGTTTCTTAGTGTATTTCACACATGCTAAGAGTGTTTGATCCTAACTTTGCCCATACTACATCATTTGATGTGAAGTAGATCTAGTTTTGGAGAGATTGAGATAGCTAGTGAGAATCATCTCACAGTTTGTTGCAAGATCTTGCATAGGAGATGGTAGCACATCATTATTGGATCCTATAGTGAGATAGAAGCAACATTTTTTGTTCATCACTTTTATTTATCTCCACTTTACATGACTTCAATGAGTTCATACTTGTTGCAACCAAGTGAGAGATTGTCTACTTCCAATTATTCAATATGGAAGTTGAGGATGGAGTCCATCTTGATACTCCAAGATGTGATGGACATTGTACTTGGGATTGAGGAGGAGCCTCAAGTCTTTCAAGAAGTACAAAAATACAAGAAGAGAGCTAGGATGGGTCTCCACTACATTAAGATGAATGTCTCTAATGAGATATTGAGGGAGATTGGTGATTGTTTTACATCCAAGTAAGCTTGGGATTGTCTCAAGTCCATATATGAGGCTAAGAACACCTCTAGGCTCCTCACTCTTAGAAATCAAATATTCCAAAGTAGTCAAAAGAGTGATGAGAGTGCATCTAATTATGTTTTGAGAGTCAAGGATATTCATAGGGAGCTTGCATGTATTGGTGACTCAATCAATCAAAGTGAGCTAGTCCAAGTCATTCTCAATGGTTTGAGAGATGAATATGACAACCTTGTCCAATCCTATGCCATTAAGGAGGAGCTACCAAGTTTGGAGGCCCTTCAAAGTGTGCTTATTTTTGAAGAATCAAGACAAGAGTACAAACTCTTGAGGATGGACAAGCTATCACTCAATCATGATGATGGCAAAGTTCTATTTGCCAAGCACAAAGAGAGGAGTAAGAAGCAACACCATCACTTCTATGTAAGAAGCAACACCATCACTTCTCTAATGACAAAGCTAAAGACCAAGATGGAGAGGAGGAGGAGGATACCTCTCATGCTTCTACTTCAAATCTCAAGAAGAAGAAGATCAAGTGCTTTTATAGTGGTAAGAAAGGCCATTATGCCACCAATTGCTTCAAGAAAAAGAATCAACTCAATCAAGCCAACATCACCAAGGAGAAAGAAGACTATATTGCAAGTGATGGAGAATGCTCTCTTATGGCATCAAGCTTCTCCTCTTCCACCTTCAACAAGGATGACTCATGGTATATTGATAGTGGAGCATCTTCACATATGTGTGACTCCAAGTACTTTTTTTCATCTATTATGCCTTATGATGGAGTCAAGAAGACCATATACATTGCAAGTAAGCATGAGTGCAATATTGAAGGAGTAGGGATTATTCCCTTGAAGCTTGCATCTTCTGAAGATCTCTTTCTCAACAATGTTCTTTTTGTCCCAAAGCTTACAAAGAACATCTTAAGTGTTGGCCAACTTTTTGATAGTGGCTTTGATGTCAATTTCAATATTGACAATTGTGTGATCAAGAAGGATGGTGAGATCCTTGCATATAAAACAAGATTTGAAGGCATCTACAAATTGGATCCAAGTGAGAGTGCAAACTCTCCTGATGTTTCTTATATGTCCAATATGTCAAAGGAGGATGATCACACAAGATGCACATATCTTCTCTCTTCAAGTATTATGGTGTATGATTATTCCTTATTATTCAAAGCATATGTTGAGAAGAAATTCTCATTGAAGATCAAAGTTTTGAGGAGTATTGGAGCTCTTGAAGGAATAGCACCATATGAAGTTTTATTCAAGATGAAGCCTAAGGTTGATCACCTTAGTGAACTTGGTAGTGCTTGCTTTGCACATATTCCCTTGGAAACAAGGAGGAAGGACGATCCAAGCTCATGGATCATGATTGGATACTCATCCATCAAGGAGGCCTTTAGTGTCTTTACACTCTCTATTTCAAAAGTGATTGTGAATAGATGTCATATTGCATGAAGATTCAATCTTGGAAGTGGCCGAGATCAAGGCTTCTCAAGAAGCATCACAAGTTATCTTTTTTGAAGGTATTCAAGTTATGATGGGGCCAAGGTGTGAGGAGGAGTTTCTTCTTCATATGATTTCAAGAAGATCTTCAAGATGCATGGCCAAGTCTTTATGGCTCACCTTACATGGCAAAGAAGGGCATCTTTCATGTTGTATCTACTACAACACATTCATATATGCTTCTCTTCCTTTGCTTGAAATGCTATCTTGCTTCATTGAATTTTTTGGATCTCAAAGTTCAAGAAAAGCTATACTAGTTTTGTATGATGCTTATGGTATGGACATGTTTCTTGTCATTATTGACTTAGATATGTTTCCAATACTTTTTGAAAGCAAGATATTGTATTCTCAAAAGTATGCTCTTGGTTTTGGTAAGAACAAGATTGAGCTTGGTACTCATTTTTTTTGAAAATCATGTTTTCACATGTTTTGAGGCAAATTGTAAACTCCTCTTGAGATTAAGTGAAGCATCCAAAGTGGACACTTACATCCTTGAGAGAGTAACTAGCCTAAAAAAGATCAAGATAGTCTTTGATATCAAGATTAGATCCATCATGGATATAGTTCATTGTATGTGGACTAGTCAAGCTAGAAAGCATAATCTTGATAATCATCATTGTTTCACATCTTATGATCTTGATCTCCATGATCCTTATGAGGCTTGGAAGCCTTAGATTTCTCTATTTATGGTGCATCCATCATGCAAGTGGAACTTTCAAAGCAAAGATCATCATCAAGCATGGAGGAAGCCCATGATCATAGTGGCATATTGGTGGAGCACTCTTCAAAGGCATTGGCAAGAGATCTCTACCAAAGAGATCTTATCATGGATATGGTGAGGGTGTTGCTATGATGGATCCCTTGGCTGATCTTCACTTCTTATGCATATTAAAGGATCCACTCAAAAAGATTTACAAACTTCTCAAGTGATCTAGTACCTTTCCAAGCTATTTTTTGAGGAGTGTGAGAAATTGGCAAAAGTCTAGCTTGGTATTTTTTATGATAGAAGTTTGTAAGTGAATCTCACATGTGTGGAGGATGTTCCCAAGTGTGGAGAATTGTAAAGTAAATCAAAATGTTTGATATAGGGGTCTCATAGAATTTCATAGTCAAGCATTTAGGCGTAGGATGTTGATAGCGTCAAATTTGGCATAGATGGCAAATTATCCATTTCCACTTGTGATGCCACTATTGAGCCAAATTAGAGTAGGAGGCCAAACTCGTGCCAATTAGAATGTAGACAAGTGTAATGCTTTTGTTTGATGAAGTCTAAGAGGTCCAATAGGATTTAGAGGTGGAACCATGAGTGGTCCAATAGAATTTGAGATTCGCTTGAAAATGGTCCAATAGAATTTAGAGGTGCATGGATCAATGGTCCAATAGGATTCAGAGGTGGCAAAAGTGTGGTCCAATCATGATTGAGTATTGTGGTAGCTCATGGATCTATTAGTATCATTGTCCTTCTCATTTTGGATCTAATTGATTTTGGAGATTGAGTGGATTTTGAGTGTTAATGGATTTCTAGCTTTCTCTCTCTACCCGAGAGCTATTGATGATTTTCTCTCTCTACTCGAGGAGAGCAGCTTGTTTTTACTTAGATTACTTTTGGAACACTTCCCACACGTGTGAGTGAGAGTTGGAAGTGATTGAATGCATGTAGTAGTGTGTTTTTGCCATAGAATCAAAGATAGATCTTGAATCTCAATCTAGTCTTGATCTTGGTGCATCTACACACCTTAGGAGATCACAAGTACATGTTGTGGACAATCCACACATGTGAAATCAACACTACCATCCAATTTCATGAAAAAACAAGCAAAAATCATGGATTTTAGCAACTTTTAGTTTTTTTCACCTTGACAAATTGGAAACTAATGGCAAGAACATTTTTCTCTAACACATGCAATCCTATTTATAGAATTATAACCATCTTATTAATCTAAACTTGTTGGATTTTGAATTCTACTATCATTTTTGTGCCAAAATCATGAAAAACAAGCCAAATTTGGCCACAAAATAGCCTAGAATCCAAAATCATGGAAAGATCCACCATGCAACCTGAATTTCAACTACTTCAAAGTGAATAAACTTGCTGAAAATTTCAGATCCTTAACTAGTTATGAGTTGCACATGCTAAACTCCAAAAAGACAACCAGAATTGATTTCCTAGCAGAATTCTCCATAAACTACAGTGAATTTGAGGGAGATATGGATCATGCATATTGAAATTGGAAAGATCCACCAACTTGCAACCTTGCTCCTCTCCTTGGATGAGAATACTAGTTGATCACCATCGAGCTCCAATGAAAAGCACCACCTCTCCAAGCTTGTAAGCCTTGCTCTGATACCACTATAAGGAAAGCCCCTTAGATCTTGCTTACAAGTTACAAACACAATGGATAACACACTATGGAGAAACCACCCAACCATGTAGAAGCATGCAATCAAACTCTAGAAGCCTCACCCCCAAGCCAAGGAACAAGAAGCATGAATATAGAGTGAGAGCCTGGTAATGAATCCAAAACCATGATGAGGAGTAGGGCGAGTATGGCCTCAATATATAGAACCAAAAGCAACCTGGGCACATGGCCATGCATAGCCCTAAGTTCCCTATACATAGATTCACCTAGAATGGATTCCTAAGCATGGACCAACTATTCATAGAATTGCTATTGATAACTCTACACATGCATACATTGTCTCATACCCTGTCTAAACTCCATTTAAGGTGTTTTGAATCTCACAAGGATATTAGTTACTTTTGGGTCACGTCCAGTATGACGTGGCATAACTAACAGCTTGTTTCACTGGAGTACCACATGTATCCAAGATAGGAGTATACTAAATCCTATATACTGATCATGGACATGACATTCTTCCCTCCTTAAATTGCTTCTATCCTTAGAAGCTAAACTTCGGAAAATTTTCTTTTATGCTATCAACTCTCTCCCAAGAATCATCATCCTCAGTACGACCTTTACACCAAATTAAGCACTCAGAGAGAGAACGATTTCTCAATTGTTTATCTCTGGTTCTGAGCACTTTCTCAAGTTCCAAAGGTACACTAAGCATCTTCCAAGTGGGATAAATCTTCATCCAATCCAACTGTATCACCACTATATCACCATCATGTAAACCTAGTTTCAAACGACATATATGAAACTCTGGGTGTGCAGTCAATTTTCCTTGAAGATCGAGTTCATATGCCAAAGAACCAATTCTACACTGATTCATATTTTCCTCTCAGCGAAAGATATAGATCCGTAGAAATCTGGGTGAATGACAACTCTTTAGTTCACCGATTCGACTAAGAGCATCTGCAACTTGATTAGAGCTGTCTCTTATGTAACGGATTTCATGATCAAATTCCCGCATCAATTCAGCCCATCGCTCTTTTTCCCCCAAAGATCATGTTGGTTACAAAAATATTTAAGAGGCTGGTGATCCGTATACACTACAAACTTACTACCATACCAATAGTGTCTCCAGGTTTTAAGTGCATGGATTATAGCAAACAATTCCTTTTCCTGTGTAGTATAATGAAACTGAGGACCAGTGAATTTTTTGCTCTCAAACGCTAGTGCCCTATCCATTTGTACCGCTCCAACTGCAACATCACTTGCGTCCGTTCTCACGACGTAAGGTAAATTTGGATTTGCAATTTGTAACATGGGAGCTGAAACAATCATTGTTTTAAGTTTCTCAAAACATTGATTCAATTCCTCGTTCCAAAACAACAGGCGGACTAGGTTGATTCCTCTTTTTCTTTGTATCAACAAATCCCTTTGTCAGATTATTAAGAGGTGCTGCTAACTTAGCATAATCCTCAATAAATCTCTTGAAGAAAAGTGTAAAATCTTAAAATGACTTTACTTGCCTCACAGTTCCCGGAATTGGCCACTCAGTCACAATCTTGATTTTATCCTTGTCAATCTTGATCCCATTTACTGTGATCTTATGACCGAGATAAAGTAACTCTTGCTTAAGAATTCACACTTGGACTCTTTAGCGTAGAGTAACCCCCAACGGAGTTTCATCAAGATGATTTTTAAGTGTTCTACGTGTTCCACCAAGGATCTACTGTAAACGAGAATATTGTCTAAGAATACAACCACAAACTTTCCCAAATATTGACGAAATAAATCGTTCATCATTTGATGGAACGTTGCTGGAGCATTTGTAAATCCAAATGGCAACACTAAGAATTCATAATGACCAAATCTAGAACAAAATCCCATCTTTTGGACATCTTCCGACTTAATTCTTATTTGATGGTACCTTGTCCTGAGATCTATCTTGGTGAAATACCGTGCTCCACCCAAGCGATCTACAAGGTCATCCATCCTGGGCAATGGATATTTATTTTTGATAGTCACTTCATTAAGCCCCCTGTAATCTACACACATCCAGAAATCTTTCTTCGCTTTAAGAAGAACAGGAGCACCCCATGGTGATTTTGTATATGTCCCATCCTCAGATAGTTTTCTATTTGATTTGAAATCTCTATCTCCTCTTTCTGAGAAAACCTATAAGGTTGTCTAGAGACAGGTTGACTGCTTGGAATTAGCTCAATCATGTGGTCTACTGACCTACACGGTGGTAAACCATGAGGTAATTCAGATGGAAAAACATCCCTAAATTCATTTATGATCTGTTCTTTTATTGCTTGTTCATGATCTAAATTTACTGAGTTAAGAATTGCTGAGAATTCACGACCATTTAGATTCATTTCAAGAACATCTACAACTAGAAAAGCACGATGTCATATTAAAAAAACTTCATACTCTGAATAATCCAATGCTTCCATTTCATTAACTGTAAAAATCTTATCCAACGGACTTACAAAATTACTGCCAAATAATGTAACTACCTTATCACCCTCCTTGAAAGTGAGAACATGCTTCTCAAAATCAATCAACAGATAAGGCGATTTACTAAATAACCATTCATAACCTAAGATTAAATCAGTACGGGCTATGTCTAAAACATGAAAATTAACTAATTTCGTGTATCCTTGCATCAAAACTAGGAGCTTTGGGACTTTTACGTTCCAAGTCTCCAACTCTGCTCTTGAAGCTAGATAAACTTTATATCTATGATTGCTAGCTTCAGTTTCCAAGACGAGTTTCTACACAAGACGAGAATTAACAAAATTATGAACTACTGTCCAATAGAATACTCAGTTCTTGATCTTTAATTGTGCCAGTTAAACGAAAGAGCTCATTAGGCAAGAAAGAAGTAGTATTGAAAGAACATTCACACTCACAATCAGTCAAGTTAATTTCCAAAGTCTTACCATTGCCACCTGGGATCTCAATCATGTGGACAGACATTTTCTTCCTTTTTGGACAAAGTTTCATCATATGTTTAAGCTTCTTACAAGCGAAACATAAGTTCTCTTTCTTAGACTATTCCCGGGACATAGATTTCTTAGATATTTTTCTCTTTGGTTTCCTGGGTTCCGACGCTGCTTGATCTGATTCGTCAAAATATTTTGCTTGGTTTGGACTGCGCTTCTTACCCTTCTTGGTTTTCAAAGTGGTGGGAATTTGCTCAAACTGCTTCCTAGATGCCACCACTGTGGAATCATATGATTTCGCGATCCGAAACACATCCTCGAAGTTTTGAAGCACATTTCGTCTGCATTCGTTCTGATAGTCGACTGGCAAACCTAGGACAAACTGCCAAAGTGCCAACTTTGCATCAAATGATGGAATCCTATTCCATAGGTCAATAAATTCCTGGATATAAGAGTCTAAACTCTTTGTACCCATCCTGCAGTTCACGAAGTTCAGGTAGTAGTCAACGTCATCAGCAATTACAAAAGCTTTTTTGAAAACTTCCGCAAACGCATCCCAAGAAGTTGGCTTCATCGGTAAATCTCGCCACCACGATGACGCTTTGTCGTGTAAAAACAGCACGATGCTTTCAATTTTCCTCTCATCAGAAACTCCATGCAGATTGAAGTAACTACTCCACTTGGCCAGCCAGTCCTCGATGACTTAAGGTTTCTTCTCCGTCTTCTCCCCCGCATAAACCTCCAGTTGAAAACTGAGATTGGGTGAAGATCGCTTGGGTGGAGCACGGTATTTCACCAAGATAGATCTCGGGATAGGGTACCATCAAATAAGAATTAAGTCGGAAGATGTCCAAAAGATGGGATTTCGTTCTAGATTTGGTCATTATGAATTCTTAGTGTTGCCATTTGGATTAACAAATGCTCCAGCAACATTCCAGCAAATGATGAACGATTTATTTCTTCCATATTTGGGAAAGTTTGTAGTTGTATTCTTAGATGATATTCTCGTTTACAGTAGATCCTTGGTGGAACACGTAGAACACTTAAAAATCGTCTTGATGAAACTCCATCGGGAGTTACTCTACGCTAAAGAGTCCAAGTGTGAATTCTTAATTCTGGGAACTGCGAGGCAAGTAAAGTCATTTTTAGATTTTACACTTTTCTTCAAGAGATTTATTGAGGATTATGCTAAGTTAGCAGCACCTCTTAATAATCTGACAAAGGGATTTGTTAATAAAAAGAAAAAGAGGAATCAACCTAGTCCACCTGTTGTTTTGGAACGAGGAATTGAATCAATGTTTTGAGAAACTTAAAATAATGATTGTTTCAGTTCCCGTGTTACAAATTGCAAATCCAAATCTACCTTACGTCGTGAGAACGGATGCAAGTGATGTTGCAGTTGGAGCGGTTCTATTACAAATGGACAGGCCACTAGCGTTTGAGAGCAAAAAATTCATTGGTCCTCAGTTGCGTTATACTACACAGGAAAAGGAATTGTTTGTTGTAATCCATGCACTTATATAGTTCATTTGAAACTAAGTTTACATGATGGTGATACAGTTGGATTGGATGAAGATTTATCCCATTGCTATTCTTGCAACTGAGAGCAAGTCCTGTTGCAGCGTGGATACGAACAAAACATCGTCCTATCTTCGGTCTTTGTTGTTCATGTTGAGCCATAGCATGATCTATCTCCAAGAACTATGTATCTAGATGGATCTGTACTTTGAAAGTCGGCCATGATTCATTTGGATGTAACGAAGTGAGATGTTGCTCCTAAATCGAGAATGACCTCTTGTGTGCCATATATTGAGGATATAGAGGCTACACAAATATTTGTGCATAGGTAGGCTGTCGCATTTTCATTATTCGACTTTTCTTCGTCCATCTTGGAGCTTTCAGGTTCTTCCACTTAGGATGAACTGTTGTGGTTTTTCCATTTGCCTTGAGGGTGCTTGTTCCTCAAATTCTGGTAGCAGTCCATAGCTGCATGACGTTTCTTGTGGCAATGGATGCATTCGATCTTCGGATTCAACCAACATGTACATGGCCTTCTCGCTTACATCACATGCATGTTTTCTTTTCGTCGTCTTGCTGTTTTGGCTCATCTTTGTTCTTATATTTGCCTTTGGCAACTGCCTCCGTCTGCTGATCTCGATCCTGTTTTCGGTCTGACTCCCTCTTAGGCTTGAACAGTTTCTTCGACTTCTCCTTATTGTTATAGAGAGCTTGATCAGAGGTGTTCTTGTGATCAAGGTGCTCACGGGCTTCGACTTCTTCTCGAATCTCGATCACTACTTTTTTTAGGGTCATTTGTGGATCTTTGGCTAGCAATGTTTGGGTAGTCTGGAAGGATCTTGGTAAAGCTCGTAGCAAGTAGGTGAGCTGCTTCTCTGCTGAGACTGCATTGTCTTCTCCGATGTTGTGTAACGAAAGGAACAGATCCTTCATCTTTCTGATAAAGGATGTGAGATCTTTACCATCCCATCATAGGTTCATCAGTTGGTCTTTACCATCCCATCGTAGGTTCATCAGCTGGTCTTCGAGAAGCATTATCTGGCTTTGTGACTTTGTTTGGAATCTGGTAAGCAATGCATCCCACATCTCTCTTGCGTTAGAGAGTGTCGCGAGGTCAAGCGTTAGGCTATCTTCGATGGAGGAGGATAAGATGACTACTGCCTTGTCGCTCCTTTCTCTCCATTCTCTCAGTTCTTTGTCTGGTGTAGCAGGCATCTCCTCCGTTCCATCAACCCAAGGCCATAGGCCTTCTCCCTTCATAATTGAGGATGTCTTTACCTTCCATGCTAGGAAGTTGGACCTGGATGAGTCGAGGATGGTACAAATTTTTGATTGTATGCTACTTATAGACGCCATTGTTGTGAACTATATTTTTCAGCTTGATTTTCTAGCTCCTTGTTCTAAATGTATGATCTCCTGGATCTGATAGCTCTTGCTGAGCTCCAATTAGCTTAGAGACTGTTATCAACTCTGATACCACTGTAGAGCCATAGAGAATTTGGAATGGATACACAATACAGAACCGAAAGTATTCTTGTTCATGTTCACTCTCTTTGGAAACTCTGTTACTCTGATGCACTGTTGTGTGCACGAACCTCTGTTGCTTGTCTGATACAATTAATATGTATCTTAGCACAAAACAATCGGGTTCGTTGTACCAAATAGAGTTCGATTCTGACTGACAGCTACTACCTTCTAGATCAGGTCTACAATAGTGTAGATAGACACTGTTGACCTACGTTCTAAAATTTGTTTAAGCATTCAACAAGAATGAGCCAGTGTGTGGAATAAAGATAAACAGCTAAATATATGCAGACAACGATTATACATCAAAACATTAGATATCATTCAAGATAAAGATAAGCATGTGCATAACAACCACTGTATTGTCAATGATTTTTTCTATAGCGTTGTGTGACAAACCCACCCAGCGCGTCGACGCAAGAGATACTATGTCTCTCGCGAACTATATTAGACAGTCTAGCTTACTAGCGGACTCTTGGACATTGTCTGGCAGTTCAATGCCCAGCTCACATTGGTGTTCAACCAATTTGATGTTCCAACCAATTCTTTCGTGTTCGATCTTTTTATATGGTTAGAGAGAAAAAGGTTTAAGTTAATCAGTGATCACAAGAATGGCTAGTTAAGCACATTTTAACGGTATTCAGATTGTCGTCGCCATTGTCCGTGGAGGTGGTACTCCTCTTGGTACTTGGCTTGAACTCCTTTGTACTTGGAGCGCGGTCTTACGGTCTTTAGGTGTTTCGAGCTTCATTGCTTCGTGTCTTCTTTCAGTCGTTGAACATTGGATCTTCGTCTTTGAGTCTCTGTTTGTTTAACCTTCATTCAAACCGTTATGAAGGCGGTTATTGTCTGGGGAGGTTTCTACCTGTGGGCAGTTCCTTTGTATTTCTGCAGACGCACAGGCCTGTTGGTTCTTTCCGTGCTTTTCTACAGACACGAACTCGAAAGCTATCAGAGCTTTGTGGTTAGAAACATTAAGTTTCTTCACCTCTTACCTTCAAATAGGATCTACACATTATGTGCTGGCAAACAATGGGCAATGTGTGTCATTGACCCAAAACCCATGTTGATGTAAACAATCAACAAGCATCAAAGCTAGCCACCTACAACAACCAATTCACAAAACAGAACAAGAATTTATCAATAGAGAGCATGAGATACTTGATTTCCTAGCCCATACATCACTTCAATAAATAAGGTAAGCTAAGTGCGAAGAAACTGCATCCAAGTTAATTTCAAGAAAAACGAACGCCCACATTGTTGGCCACATTTAATGACTCCATGTTAGACGAACTCTAGAATACATGGTTCATATCAATAAAGATCAATCCTAAGCTCTAACAATTTTCTAGCCAAAAAAGTATTACTAGACTCTCTCTCTCTCTCTCTCTCTCTCTCTCTCTCTCTCTCTCTCTCTCTCTCTCTCTCTCTCTCTCTCACATTTGGAAAAGCCCAACTTCCACGACAATCCTCTCGATTTATTGTTTGCATGTGGTGGATTCAATGTCTTTTTAGCCAACTCCATGGTTAAAAAGTGAAAGCTTCTTCCAAATCAAATCATGGATAAGTAATTGATCACATTTGGCAACAATAATTTGGTTATGTATAACACCCATTTGAGTAAGCAATGTGAATATAGGTTGTATTTGCAAAGAGCTCTCATCACTGGCATGTACCAGGGTCAACTCTTTATTATCAAAACTCATAGTAAATATCTAAACCAAATCATGTAAGTTTCTCATTCAATGTTTATTCATGTACGAAATAATAAAAACAACTCTAGATTGTCTAAATACACACTTTGCTCACTTCACCAAAAATAGTTTTGAATCATACACAAACAAATGATGATACTGTGCTTGCTATATTACTCTACTGAAGGTTTGCTTTGTGTCGTGCCATAGGTTTTTGACGTAATTATAGCCAAAAAGGTTGGAAAAGCTTAATAACCTATTTAACATCAAAGCATTGTTTGTTGCCATATTTTTCAGACTTGGTGTTTCTTCAAATTAAGTGTATGAGCTACATCTGATCTCTTCTTTTTTTTCAAAACTTTTGCAATGCAAAAGTCACCTTGAAGGATAATAAATGCTCAATAAAAAAGCCTACCCAAAAACTAGTGTAAGGTTGCCAAATGGTTAGGTAAGGACTTCATTTGAATTTGAATTGTGGATGGCAATAAGCAATGTTGGGTAGGTAATAGAGGTGCCAAATCGATATCAACACAATTATCGACCCGGGATCAAAGAACCTACTTAACTGGTATATGATTATTTATTACTAGGGTCAATACCCGAATAGGGCTGGTTTTAGCCCAATCAATGCTCATATCAATATTCAAACTAGGGTGGACAGGTCAAATTTGATATTGTATCAATTTAGTACCTAATTTATCTTGGTATTCAAAATCTACATGTGATAAATTTTAGTCACGGTGGATCAAATATGGTGGCACCACAAAGTATCCACCTTTGAAATCATATCAATATTGCACTTAAAAAGGGTCATGCCTTTCATTGAATGGATAGTACCCATACAAAAAAGTGAATTAAAAAAAATTATATACTTATACCTAGGTTGATACTTGGTTGGTATCATCCTTGCCATACCCAGGCCGGTTGATACCCACCAACAATTTGTAAACATGTTTATATTCATACCCAACTAGTATCAAATAATATTCAAAAAGTATAAATATCAAGACCTGACTAGTATTAAAATTTTCAACACCCATTCAACATCAATAATAAGTAAAAAGTTGTTAGCACTTTTCCAATTAGTGAGGTTGGAATTTAGTTTCCTCTCCATGGGGTCCCAGATTCGACTTCAATTATGCACACACGAGGACAAAGAAGAGAAAACAATAAGTCTTCTTAGAGATGTCGCAAATCTTCCTCCGCTGAATGTTCTAAACCTTGACCATCTAATCACACTCTGGAAACTTTGCAATATCAAAATTTTGAACTACCTAATTTACAGCTTTGCCAGGATCAGCTTTGCACTTAGTAAGGACGCAATGTCACCCGTTGGCACAGGGAAGGTATTAAATGGGTTTCCACTAGTTTCAGGTCTAATATTGGGCAATTAGGTGAGATCTTGTTTATAAGAATGAACTACACACGCTGTAAGCTTGACCCAACTGACGACAGATTAGATGGGTTTCTAGAGTTTCAGTTGCACAGCTCCAATTACGAAACATTATAGATATACATATATACACGTACTGCAAACCCCTTTTGCTTATGGGGTTTTAAAAATGTTTGCCACATGGCACTTGTTCTGATGTGCGAAGTAGCAAATACACTTGTCACAATATGGTTGGAACTTGGGACGGGCCAAACTTCTCTGCCCTGTCCTCCTGCCTTTTTGGGAAGTCCAAAAACCGTGTAGAACATAGGGCTGCATTTTGGAATGCCCAAAATATGATATGAGATACGTTTGCAAAGTTTCTTGTGCAGATCGAAATTGAATGGCGGATGCCTCTCAATATGCCTCGATGGACCCTACCTTTACCGAAACAAGAATTCACAGCCAGCTCATACATTAAGAAAGCAAACTATAACATGACACTAGAGAAAGAAAACATGGAAACTGAAATCTTTGAATGTTTGTAGATTTTTCAGAGCACAAAGGAACTTCTCTCCGTGCCCTCCTGGAGCTTTTGTTTACTAAGCAAATGTGTCATGTCCATTGAACAATTATTCAAAAAATGTAAATCTTGTTAAATCCTGTTGAGAGTCAAATCACCGAGCTGTTGTTAACAAACGTACCTAGATAAATGCACTCTCAAGTGGCAATCAAGTTTTTGGTTTTTCTAAATCATGATAACAAAAGAAACTTTGAACCGGAAAAATCTTAAAACATATGTAATGACGATGTATAATCTGGCACCTGATCTAACTTTGGCTCCATAATGTTTCACTTTCTCAGCAAAGTTTCGTGAGTTCTGATTGGGGCTCCTGCCTTGTGTTTGCCCATGACATTAAAGGTTCTCTCCCGACGATCAGTTCTCTGCTTGCAGTTATTTCTGTCAGGGCCCACCATATAATGGGAGATACAATGCATCCATAAGCTCCAATAGATAGAACGTGGATGATTCCGTTGCTATAGAATGGTGAAGCCATAACGAGAAAGGCACCAACAACGATCAACCAGGGAGTCATCCCAGCAAGTGTTGGCAATTGGAAAAATGTGGTTGCAACAACAGATAGAGACAAAGAGCCAAGCAGGAAAGTACCCCATCCCATCAAAGGATGAACTGTAGTTGGTACAAGGTAAAATGGAAACAGAAAGCTACCAGTAATAGCCAAGATTGGCATTGTTTTCATGACGACAACGTAAAAGAAAGAGATTTGCTCAGCTGGACAAGGCCGGCCTACGCAGGACCTCAGAAGGAGTGCCCTTTCAGAGGGTGGACAGCGCTGTCTTGCAATGATAGCAATCACCATAATCAGAACATAAGACAATCCTTCACTAGCGAGGAGAGAGGTTTGAGAGGCATATCTGCAAAAATGTTAAGAGGCTTACTAATTAGCACAAGCTCTTTTCAGTACAAATGTTCACTAGCAAATGTGCAAATAAAACACATAACTTTATCAAATGGGTTGATTCTTTAGAGGAATATTGCATGTAGGAAGAAAACCTTAGTCGATTTCAACCAGCTGCATGAATATTTACCCAATTGTAGCTCTTCGTTGCTCATGCCAAGAAAATCCAAGAGGCAAAATTGGCCACGACCACCAGTACCATGGCTTCAACCTTGGAAGGCTGGGAAACGTGATAACACTGTTTGGACCACATGGAACGTTCCATCTCAGCCTCAAATCTGCACAGAAGCACAGAAGTTATGACGAGATAAACTGTGCTGCAGACAAATAATATGCTAGAATTTGGATAGGATGACGACAACCTACAATTCATAAACAATTTCGCTAGAAATTCTGGCATCCAGAATAATTTAAAGATTCGTATCAAGCAACAAGAGTTAACAGATTTTAGGAAAACTATTGAGGGAAAATATGACAAGTAAACAGAGAGCAGTTCTTTCATGTTTCTCCTGAACAAATAGTATTATTCTAAACTTTGGAAATATTAACATTATCCAAGATCATCAAATGTACAACAATTTTGTGCCCTTATATTATGCAATTTACAGCAAGATTCCGTCTAATGACCAGATGCATTTGAAAGGAAACGTGATCTAGGCTCATAACGGCATCCGTGAAAAAGCCCCCTGGAGCTGAATGGAGATCAGTGATTGGAAAAAAATTTGATGTAAAGATCATGAGATGTGAAAGCTTACCTCATGTATAAAGCGACAAGAGTTAACAGATTTTAGGGAAGCTATTGAGGAAAAATATGACAAGTAAACAGAGAGCAGTTCCTTCATGTTTTCCTGAACATTATTCTAAACTTTGGAAATATTAACATTATCCAAGATCAACAAATGTACAAAAAGTCACTCGCTGCCCTCACCAAATTTGTGCCCTTATAAAATGCAATTTACAAGTGAGATTCCGTCTAATGACCAGATGCATTAGAAAAAAACGTGATCTAGGCTCATAAGGGCATCCGTGAAAAAGCCCCCTGAGCCTGGGCTGAATGGAGATCAGTAATTCATAATGGCGATCGTGAGGTGCGACAGCTTACCTCATGCCCAAGATATATGTCGGAACAAATAGAATGCTATTAAACATGAAGCATACAAATGGATGTTCAAACAAAGCAATTATTCAAAAAGATCTCAAGGTTTTCAGTGCTAAAGCCTAAGACAATGATCACTCTCAACTAACGTTTCCGTCTACTTTTTCAATCAGAGAAAGTGCAGAAAATCCTGCAAATGATATGATATGAATGGCTGGGACATCATTGATGGTTTCAAAATATCTAGATGACTAATTCAGACTTATTCGTGAATATAAATTCTCATCCTTGAAGTATGAAGTGAAGTGCAATAAATTTGTACTCGGAAGTGAAAAGAGGAATAAGGATGGCTTACAAAAATATGAGGCATCCATCTGATATCCAAAAGGCAGCCGATATAATCCAGTCAACTTGGAACCGTTGCTTGGAGGACGAAATAGAGGTCTCTCCAGTAAATCCCCGAAGTAGGACATTAAAAAACCTTGGTCAGCTCCGTGTCTATTACTTCGTCCTATTTCGATTTCGTGAATTAAGTCATGGAACGTTTCATTGGATGGCTGAAATAAGAGATAAATTAAAGACACGTCAAAAACTTTTTTAACCTTATGCGTAAAAGTTAAAGGAAACACATAGCTATTGCAACGACAGTAGAAGAGAGGTTTAAGATAATAATCTTGCCTTAAGAACAAAGAGGCCAGTGTGAAAAATGCAAGGGTTAATGAAAACAGCACAAAACTCCCCGCACTGGAAGAGTTCATCTGTTCTCAGTAAGAACAAGTTATCCGCATCCAACATGACGACTCGTTCATAGTCGAGAAGGCTCCATGCATATAACTTGTTCAAAGTGAACATGAATCTCTTGTCGATATTTGATCGATTTCTGTAAGGATTCTGAATGTTTTCAACCGACACAACTCTGACACCTTCATTGTTGCTGCAACAACCGCGCTGTTAAGGTTAAAACTACATAATTTAATTCTTCTGCTTTACTTCTAGAATATTGATCCCCTTGAGTACAAGCTGCGAGCAGATTAAAATAGAACTGCCAATTCGTAGTCAACAAGAATTAGGAAATACAGCTGATTAACGATTACAAATGGAACTTCATTCTCAGTGAATGGCAAACGATAAATTTCATAGATGTACATAAACAACATTTCTTTCCTGAAAAAAAACCTATAGAATGCACATATTTGGAGGCACAAAAAAAAAGTCGCATAACTCTGAGTCTGAGAAATGCTATTTCACATCTCAAGTAACTATCTGAAGAGTAGTGTTTGCTAAGCACTACACGATACCAAGAGGTAAACCAAGTTAGCAAAATACAGATAAGTTAAATATGGCATGTGAAGATTGCAAAATCTTGAAAGAGAAACGTACAAGGTATGGATCCAACGCTTTGGAACGTCGTTGGATACTATCGCCACCAGATCTGCATCTACTTTTAGACGAGCAAGAGACTGCATCATAACTCGAGCAGCAACAAAGAAGTCATGGTCATGAGGTGTTCCCACGTAAAGCATTGTTGCATAAGCGTGCTTGGACTTCGCCTTCACCTGAGCATAATTTGCTTCTGTGCGCAGCAACCAGCACATCATGCAAATCCAGATTAGCGAAGCCGTAAATCTTAAAAATCCGTAAGAACCCATCGCTTGCCCACTCTGATCCCAAGGACAAATCAGAAAGGCATCCCTTGCTGATCCCAAGGCCAAACCTGAAATCCCCCAGATGCCTTCGTACTTCTTCTCACCATATCGCCGCGTCCATCCCGTAATTTCCCGTTCAAGAATCACATCAGAAGTTCACCTTGCGAGTTCGAAAAACTTATGATTATTATTACGCTACACTGGCAATTTTCTGCTTGCTCTGGAGTCTGTAGGAACGTCAAATGCGTAACATCAGACGTGATTTGCTTACAAAAATACAACAATAATCAAGAAGCTGTTACGCCTCTGCATTTACTCGTCATTACTGCAATGATGCCCAAAACACAAAGGAATATCATCCTTGTTTTTATTACCTCAAGAGTCACGACGCCAATATTAATAATCATTTTCGAAACCGGCACGGCCTACAGGGTTGGAACTTGTGTAGATTGACGGGCAAAATTCAAATTGCTCGTCCCAAGCATTTGGCTCTTCATGTGAAACTCAGCAAAATATACAAGCGGTCCCACCTGAGAGCTATTTTTTGCCACATTATCTCACTCTGAACTCTGACTGGAATGTATGACACATCTACAGTTCTATATTCAATTTTTTCAGGACATCCAGGGCAGACTCAAGCTTTTGGAACTTTTCAAATTTCAACCTATCTACCAGTTTTACATTCAATAGTCTAAAATAATTTTGGAACTTATCTAATATCTACCATTTTGGCATTCGACAGTCTAATAATATTTTCAAAACATCACGCACAAATTCCAATAATAATTACCAACTTGTCATCTTCAATAGCTTGATATTTTCGAGAATCGATGCTCTTCGAAAACGTCTTCGCTCTGCCTTTCAGACAATGACACCAAAATGTCACTTGACAAAATATCTTTCATTTCATTTTTTTAGGGTTGAAGGTGACTTTCAAATTAAATTTTGAGAGTGGGTGAATCTGTTGAGATTTTGAAGGGCGTGGCTGCAATTGGCGAGCATATTGTCCAAGAAGGGTCTTCCATCTATGATCTAGACCAGTGGACCTGGATCGTCACGCTCACTCTGACCATGTAGAGATTACACGGGGCATCGCTGCGGCTCGCCAGAGAAAGTGAGGAAATTTAGGCATGGGCCCATGAGAACAAGTACAAACGACCTGATCGTGTACATTAAGAAAAGGGCATGCCACAAGTTAGAAACCAGGCCCTGGCCGGCTAAAGGAGAAACCTGGATTCTGAATGCTCAAGAGTCAAGAGTCAAAACTCTCATTACCTTCAAGTAAAATAAAATACAAGAAACTAGCAACGCAATTTTGTCCCGCTAGCATAAGGCGCGGAAACGCAAAAGCAGAAGCGAGTCAGCTAAGATGAGTAACGAATCTAATTAACATGTCATTGGAAGCGCAGAGTGCAACAAAAATTAGGATGATTAATGAATTTGATTGACATGTCATTCCAAGCGCAGCTTATAACAAAAACGTGGTAAAGCCAGACAAAGAGCAACATGAATTGAAGCTATTAAATATTTACAAGCAAATGTTTTTTTGAAGTTTTGTCATATGCAGGATCGTCGTTTTAGGTACCAATATTTGCGCGAGCTTGAAGGGTGACCAGCCAAGTTGTTGCAAAGTTTAATGTTCTTAGATTTGTACATTTTGATATAAAAGTTCTCTAATCTATTTGCAATTGAACGATCTTCGACAATTTCTAGTATGTCAACATGAAAGGCATCAAAAAAACTAGAATGTGTCTTGGACAAAAGCATTTTCTTGGGTGGTTTGCGAGCATGTTCGTGCACACGCCTATTTAAGTCGATAGTTTGTCCGATGTAAATCAACTTGCCAACATGTGATGCTATTTTGTATAGTGTGATGTGCTTGTTCGTGGCCTTTTTGAAGGTGGAGGCGAGGCGTCCTGCAGTGTGTCAAGGATTTCTCTCTCAAGGACTTTCAACACAGTATCAATGGAGATTGGGCCATCAGTGAGGTGCACTCTTGTTTCTGAGATTGCCCAAGCTGTCTGCCAAGATCATTTTGAATAGCAGTGAATTCTGCACGAGTCATTCCTATCCAATCAAAAATTGCGATATTATATCCAAAGTACAAATTCCGAATTGCATAATATCCCTTATCACAGTGGGCCTCGAAGTGCTGAATAGCAGCTCGATTTGTTTGTATCGAACTTGGAATTGAAATCGCAAACAGCTTGTAAAAATGCTTTAGAAATCCTGAAAACAAAATATGGAAATCATGATATTTTCATAAGATGAAAATGTTAATAACAAACACCATAAAAAAAGTGCACAAAAAGAAAAGAAATACAAGTTTGTACCTTCTATAGGATCTCCATGATGTTGATGCACATAAGCTTCTCTAGCATGCTTTTGTGATGTAATAAAGGTGCTCATTGTGTAGCTGCTATGGAAACCATTTTTGTATTCGCTCGGTTCAATCCCACATGCATTCAAGAGAAACATCTGTCGTGTGGAGGTTAAATGCGTACCTCATCCAGTTGCTCGAAGGCGACTCTCATTTTTATGTAATCTATATAACGTATTTTGCCATCATAATACCCCTGTCCAAATGGAAACAAGAATGGAAAGATTGCATTTTCTAGAGTGATCAATAATTTTTCTCTAGGCAGGAATGGCAAGCCAGATATAATAGTTTTGAATATTGATGTCTCGTTTCTTCCATGTGTCAAATCCCTTATTTGTAAATTTGAATATGTATATATGTCATTTTTTTGAATGTCATGTGCTTTGCTACAAGGCGTTATGTCTTTTAGCAATATGTACACTCGCTCAAATTGATCACTTCGCACGTTTTGAAATCTATCCATTTCTATGTCCAACATTTTTTCAACTGATGCTAGAGATATGAATGGCAAGCTCTGAGTCTGAGAGGCATATTCATATAAACTCAAAAATGTTTGCAAGATTGGATTATGCAAAACATTCTGTTCTAAAACATTTCGTATCTCGATTGTATCATGATTCCTATCGTATTTGCTCAAATTGCAAGCAATAAGATTGTCAAATAGTGATCTTTTGCAATACGCCCTGTCACAAACGAGTTAACGCGGCGCGTGACATCTACTGAAACATCTATGATCGACAACAATTGCAAGTTCGATACATGTATTTTTAGAATGGTTTGTATATATGTAGGAGAGAAAAAGACTATGTATTTGATACGATCTGGATAAGCCTTACATAAAGGACATGTATGCCAACTTGTTTGGTTGTCATTTGCATATGTATACTCCCACATAAATGTGTTGGCTATTGCATATGTGGGATAGCTCGACCTATATTCTTAGCTTTTATGTCTTTCTTTTCTTTCTGACTCAGTAGAAATTATTCCTGCAATAAAGTACAAAATTGCTAGATCATGATGTTTTACTATTTAAATGATTCTGCTGCTTTTTCTGTTTTGAGCGTATAGGTTTGAAGCAGGGAAATACACTTGTGTTTTTAAATCTTATATTTCTGAAAGATTGCAATAAACTGTTTGTATTGATGCCACTTCATGTTGTATCTTTGTAATCAAAATTGCAAAGCAACAAGACATTGAATGAGATTTGCATAGCAACTACATTGCTTCTTTGTGGCCTTTTGCATTGGTGAGCTAGCAATTATAGCAGGAGACAGAAATTTGCATGTGTTTTTCCAGGTCAGTTGATGCTTTTTTATAACATGATTTTCATAAGGTGTTTTCTTGTACTTTACTATTCTTTGGCGTGGAATTAAATGTTTGCATAAGACTTGATGACTTTTTCTAGTTTATGATTGTTTGGCATGAAATCAAGTATTTGCACAAGAAATAATGAAAACATTGTCGCAATGAATACACATACGAGACAAGATTTAACACACATAAGAATTAATAGGAGCCATCTCTCAAGCAAGTTTGCAAGTTAGCAAACAATCGCTTGCACCTTTGTCTTTTCATGTGACATATACTTTATGCAAACACATCCTTGGTTGTCTAGTGAACGCGTTATTCCACATACATAGATGACACAAATCTATCGACCTACTATGCCAATGTAGAAATGGTTGTTTTCATAAATAATGGCTAAAAAAGCATTGCTGAACTGCACAGTAAGCGAGCTTTGTAGAGTGTTTGAAAGTTTTCATGGCAATTCGCAAATGGCAAATGCAATTTCACTCTTCATATTTCATTATCGTTTGGGAGAAAGGCGAATCTCCTAGTTTATAATTTTGAGAGGAAAATCGCCACCTCTTCATTCGCCATCTTATATTTGATCAAAAAGATGGCTCTCTAACAACTGACTTTTCCTAACAATTGCTAACAATATTGAAAGATGTCAAATACTTTACAAAGCTCGCTCAGTGTTCACTGAAGCAATGACTATTTATTTTACATTTTTGAAAACATTCATTTGTCGCCCAAAGTTTGTCTTCTTATTGGTATGCGAGCCATCAAGGAATTGATCTCTTATCATAGTTATCTGTATCTATAGATACACAGCATGTTATGGCTCTATGTACATGTGGTTATGATTATGAGTTTATGTAATTCGAGATTCAAGAAGCCTGATAGCACACAAGCACAACATCATAGAAAATAAATTTTGCAGCTGTGTATAGATGTCTCTTTCCTCCCCACATAGATAGAAGTAAGTAAATGGGAATCAATTCCAATTCCCACATGAGAAAGAAAAGTAAACTCCTGTCAGTAAGATTAGCCCTGGTGGAAAATCCATCGATTCCTAATCTTCGGTGCTAGCGTATCATTTTAATACATCCGTAGAACAGGCCCCTACCCAAAATAGCCTTATGAAATGGTTCTGGTAAATCAGTTATGTTCAAAATGAAGTAGAATCCTTTGTACCATAGATTTACCAGTTGACTTGAATAAGGAATTGCCTCGCTTTCATATATTTTTTTCCTACGTACCAAATAAATGAAATGCGAGTTGTATGCATTATTGTACTGGAAGATTATTAAAAAATAAATTCTATTTTTACTTTTGAATACGAACCTAGTGCAAGAAATTGGTGACATTTTGCGAATCAGACTGTTCATCTAAAATTTCTTTAGGTAATTGAGTTAATCCTAAAATAGCTCTAATTGTAGGATCTCCAATCAATGATGTGGGCAACTGTCCCAGAGCAATCTAGTCATGCTTCAATGCATTACGATAATGAGTTTAAAATTCGTATTCCTCAGTCATTGACAAACAATTGATAGGACACAAATCGACGCAGTTTCTACAGAATCTGCAAAATCCAAAATCAATTATGCTGTAACTTTTTAATTGCTTCTTTCTTATGTTTTTCTTGAATTCCCAATCAACAACAGATAAATTAATTGGACATACATGAACACATACTTCACAAGCAATACATTTGTCGAATTCGGAGTGAATACGTCCATGAAATCACTCTGGTGGAGCTGATTTTTCGTAAGGATATTGAATAGCAATGGGTAAATGATCCATGTGATTCAGAATCACCATGAGACTCTGACCAATGTATTTTGCAGCTTGTATTGCTTGTTGACCATAGATTTGGAGTCCCTTGACCATAAAAAACATATTAAATATCTTGGAATGAATTATTTGGTTTATGTCTTTCACCTTACAAATTGAATCAATTTGAACATTTGTCAGAGTTTATTTTAATGAATATTTCATGGTAGAAAAAGTTCAAAAGAAGCTGTTAGTAATAGATTACCCCAAAGCAACGAGGAAGAAGAATTTCCAACCAAGATCTACTAGTTGATCCATTCTTACTTTGGGTAAAGTCCCTGTCGTTGCGATAGAAATAAACAAAACCAAATAAGCTTTTGCTAATGTAATTATGATTTGTATTGTGATACTGAAAAACCCACTACTTTCATTGATTACATTCCATCCCGACTAGTCAAAATTTAGTATGAATGAGACGGAAAGATTTCATTCGCCCAAATAAAAAATTGTTACAGCTAATAAGGAACTTAGTAAGCTTTGTTAAGAAACAACATAGACTGAGTCAAATTTAATACGTGAATATTCAGTCTGATAACCCGCAACCAATTCCAATACTCGGTTTAGTAACCCGCAACCAATTCCTCTTCTATTTCTAGTAAGTTGAAAGGCAACTTTCCACATTCTGATAGGGAGGAAGTTAAGAAAGCTACGAAACCTATGGACTGACGCGATAAATTCCATCCCCAAAAACCATATTTAGATTGTGCTTCAACTATAGCAGCTGTACTCAAGCTGTTAAATAATTATAGTCCATGTTGACATTGCTGTTAACATCTCTAGTCGAAAACCACACATGAGACTTTAGGGTCATGTGGCTCTCCAATGGCATTTGGAGAGAGTCCTCAACGATTCACCTCCTGCAATGAATTGAATTGATAGGACCAATTTTGAATCTATCGGAACCTTTACAATTCGTTGCTGGCACTGACTCAGATCCCTTTATAAAAAACTATACGCTTTTCTCATGCGCATTCAATTTCCTTACCTTTATATCCATTTAGGATTCCATTTCTAAAATTGCTTCCGAATTGAAATTTGAACTATTATTATTCGTTAGAGATTGCAATTGTAAAAGGGATTACTTCATTCTCTTTAGAAATGACAATCATAGAACATCGATGTCTGCAAATTCGATCCAATGTTACATTATGAACAATGTCATTTGAGATGAAAAGATCATTCAAATGCGTAAAAAAATCCTCTATTTGAATTGTTGATAGAACAATACAAGTCATAGAGTTCTGAAATCCCTCTCTTTTGACAACAAGCCATCTCAAGACCTCGACTTTAGAGTCATATCTATACACACAAAAGCTATTCCAAGTGTATTTTGATATGGTTTTGAATTCTCATCAGTTGATTGTCAAAATTCATGTGCGAAGATGGAAAGCAAATTAGCTTCATAGATTTGAGATACATATGAATCTCCTGAATTATAATCGCGAAAAGAAAAACCGACCTCTTGTTAGGCCATATTGTAATTGATTAGAAAAATAACACCTAGCTTCTAACATTTTCTAACAAATGCTAATAGTGCTGAAAAATGAAATGTTGTGCACCACGTTTAATTAAATTGATGATAATGTATGGAATAGTTATTGTTCTGCATTCAATGATTGTCCAATTTAGTAGCTCGTAAACAATCTTGTTTTCGTTGTACATAGGCTTGCTACTTTTTAATATTTATTTGGACATTCACTAACACATGGTAGATGTTTCATGTTATTGTCATTTGCACAATAATTCAAGATAGCATTTAGCAAAATTTAGCATATCATACTTTGGCAAAAAGCAGAAGATAGCAACTTGCAAATTGATATCTACAAAAATTTGAAAACTAGTCTCAATTCTTTGATTCGCCTTTGCATCTCCCATTATAAATCTATTATAGACAATGCAAAAACCATCACATTTACGATCAAGCCGCACATTGAATGAAAGACGCAAAGCGGCCAAAGAAAAATTTATGGAAAAAAAAAAACAGCATTTGCTCCTTACTCTGATGGGTGGTTCGACATCGCTAGATTTCAAAATCTATGGAAAAATATTTGCAATGAAATCCTTGGCTTAATGAAGTGTTGTTCGATATGCGAAAATGTCGCGTTTCATATAGGCTACAGAGGTGTCCAGTGAGGTGTCACAGTGCACTACTAGTGGTGCATGGGCCTTGGATGGTATAAGTATACCTATTGGACTCTCACTAGTGTATGCTTGATTCTGTGATTGGTAGCTACATGCTGCTAGTGTGATTCCTCCTTCCATGAGTCTGATTGATCCATAGCTTGGGGGCTAGATCCGTACCATCTAGATTTGGTTGGGTTGGTTTATCCACCACCCGTTCCCTTGTGTTGTTGCTTTGATGGTATGCTTAGACTAGTATCTTGTAGTGTAAGACTTTATATTGGTATCAGAGCCAATCTAAGCAAAATTTTGCCATTGTAAGTGTTGTGGGAAATCTCGATGTTTTCTCAAGATTCCGGTGGATTAAGCAACAAACATTGGAATTTTGGGATCATCTTGTTTAGACTTTATGACTGTTCTTTGTTGATGAAAGGCCTTTGCTAGCCATGCGGTGATGCAAACAAGCTTACGTAATGGCATGATGATCATAGATTACCACTTCACGTTTGGATTTCTACGGAGGACCTCCATAAGAGGGCGCATTGACAGTTGATAACTGCTCACAGATATGGCTTACTTTTTTTTATTATGGGATGTGTCTCTTGACAACAATTTCGCATGGAGTGTGTACGAGCACTTTTGAATGGAAGTTATCATGCAAAAATGATGGAATCCAGTGCGTCTAGTGGACCGCACCCTCAACAATATGTTTTGCTTCTTATATGTGGACACTTTTGTATATGTGGTCTAAGCATATGTATGTTGAAGATGGCCACTTCAAATGCGCCCATTTATCTTGTTATTTGATGATTATGAGTGACAAAACTTTCAGTATGCTTCTTCTTGTGATAATAAGAAGTGCTCTCTTATGTGTGTAAGCATAATACTACAAAGTGAAAAATAAGCCATGCATGTACGATATAGCTGCAAATGGTTGAATATGATATACTACCTATTGCTTCGTAGAAATGCTTATTCTGCATGCGATAATTGCAACGATCTGAACATGCATGACAATAATACTTTTTCTTGGTATAAAGGTAGGATTTGATTGAGTAGTATATCAAAATAAGACTATGAGTTTCTGTCATTAAGACTACACTACTGTTAATTCGATACATGTGGTGTGTCATCAATAGTACGTAAGCGGTTTTTTTACTCAGAAAAGAAGAAGATGAGTAGCTCACAGGATATCACCTCATCACGCATTCAGGTATGAACTGCTATGATGCCATTTGGAAGAGTAGTGATACTCCGTACTTTGAAGTGGCACTTTTTACAATTTTTATAAAAAAAAAAAGGAAATAGAGTGCTTGTAAGTTATCAACGAGTTTTTTTTCGCAAATCGAATTAAGCACACTCGGTGTTTTTTTAAATAAAATTTTCTACGTTTTTCGGCATCCTAAATCCAGTTGTTATAAGTTAAGTCACGTACTCATACAGGACGCGACTATGGTACATGACTTGAATGGCATGGAATTGCCCAAGTTGTTCTGTGCTTGGACTCTTGGAAAAAGTGGTACAGAGAATCCGTGGGGCTAGTATAGCACGGAGGTGCTCTAGTACCTAGCACTGTGACCAACGTCAAGTCTCTGTCATTCTTTGTAACGTAAGATAGCTGCTTACATGTAGAATATTTTTGTGAATCTAATACGTTCCTTTTTGCTCTTGTATTGATTAGTATGGCTTCTGCCCTGATACGGCTTCGTTAAAGGGCAGAACGTATCGCTAAATTAGGAAGTGAATGATTGGGAAGATTAGACGTACTTGTTATTAATGCAATTTAGTTGATAAGTAGTATAACTTCTTTCGAACATGGATAACAACTGAGTGTGAGGAACACCATATTTACCTATCCTGTTCTGGATGTATGCGGCTGTAGCTACTGCTTCAGCCCACTGTGCCCTTGGAGCCTTCGAGTATGCCATCATGCATCTGGCTGCTTCCATTAGGGTCATGTTCTTTTGTTCAGCAACACCATTGTGCTGCGGTGTGTAGGCTGCAGTTCTTCTGTGAATGATGCCACGATCATGCAGAAGTCAGTGAAGCGATTCGAGATATTCACCACCTCGATCTATTCTGATCTGCTTCACCTTGCTGCCTGTGCATCTCTCAACCCAATTCACATATTTTGTGAATTTATCGAGTGCTTCAGATTTATTCTGAATAAAATACACTCTGGCAAACTTGCTATAATCATCAATGAAGGTTATATAGTATTTTGAACCTCCTACTGAGATCACGTTGAATGGATCGCAGATGTTCAACAACTCAACTTTTGTTTCTCGAAGTTCAACTTCTAGGAGTGTTACATACTTGCAAGGGCATGCAATGACGAACATGAGGTGACGATATTGTTATATAGAATGGCACGGTTGGCTTGGAGCTATAGATAGATTTGTATGCCACATGTCATTACCTCATTGGAGCGGTACTACTCTTCTTTGGTGACCAACATCAATACAAGCAATTGACATGTGTGAATGGTCCGAGCGTGGCCATGTTGGTTGAAGTGTCTCCATTCGTACTGTGTATATAGAGGTGGATCTCCGTGGAATGGGCAATTTAAATTTCATTCTACTGGAGGGTGAATGGTTCACTCACATGCTTATGCAAGGATGTTTGCTACTATAGCCTCAAGATGTAGATATGCAATGGTTGGAAGTAGGTTGGAGTGGTATGGGACGTTTTGATCTTTGGAGACATGAGTATGCTTGATTTCATGTCTATAGCTCCAGTGCATGAGGGTGAGATGGTAGTGTCTATTTGAATGGACAATAATTGGGTGTTTTTCATTATCGATTGTGTGCTAACCTTACTTTGATCAGCTTCGACAATGGAAATTCTAATAGTTGGTATTAGAGCCACTGCTATTAGTGAATAAGGTGCAATTTTTGTACTTCATGACTTAAAACTTCCATTCATGGTTGAAAACTATGAAAGGGTTCATTTTTTAATTTGGTTGAAATCGGACTTGATTTGACTAGAAGATGACCTTCTAATGCATGCTAAGGGATTAAAATAATGTGGGATTTGCTTTTCTGGTAATTAGCTTCCTACCACAAAAATTGTAGAAGCCAATTCAAATTTCAATCAACAAAGTCTACCTTGAAAACCCATGGCAAATATTCTAATTTATGATAGCATGAGAAACTCTCCAAAGGTTGATGATTTTTCAAGCTTTTGGAGACCAAAATTTTAAAAAGAAAGGACTCCTTTGAAAAAAAAATTGGATGGTCTTTTGTCCTACACACTCCTCTTCATAATGGTACAGTAAGGCGACACCAGGGGAGGATAAACACACACCCCCCCCCCCCCCCCCCCACCCCCCCCCCCCAAAAAAAAAATTATTTTTGTATTAGAACTTTTTGAATCTTTCAAAAAATCTTATGCAAAGATTTTGAGTGGACTTTTTGAAAGATGAAAAAGAGGATGTATGTCATGCCCATGATTGGTCTCGGGTAGCGTGTCCACGCTAGGGACTGGTAGACCAACAACCCGTAAGTTAATTGTGACTATAAGGGAATTGGGGCCCTTATGTGTACATGGTCATAATTAATGGTTGTAGGCCTAAACACATGGTGGTGGAGTTGGTATGGGTCTATCAGTGAGTCATTAAGGAACTGGATGACGTGGCCTAGATAGGCTACAGAGGTGTCAAGTGAGGTGTCACAGTGCACTAGTAGTGGTGCATGGGCCTTGGAGGGTATAAGTATACCTATTGGACTCTAACTAGTGTATGCTTGATTCTGTGATTGGTAGCTACATGCTGCTAGTGTGATTCCTCCTTCCATGAGTCTGATTGATCCATAGCTTGGGGGCTAGATCCGTACCATCTAGGTTTGGTTTGGTTGGGTTGGTTTATCCACCACCCGTTCCCTTGTGTTGTTGCTTTGATGGTATGCTTAGACTAGTATCTTGTAGTGTAAGACTTTATATTGGTATCAGAGCCAATCTAAGCAAAATTTTGCCATTGTAAGTGCTGTGGGAAATCTCGACGTTTTCTCAAGATTCCAGTGGAGTAAGCAACAAACATTGGAATTTTGGGATTTTCTTCCCCTTGGAAATTTTTCTTGAAGTGCAATCTTTCACGGTAAGTGCACTCACATTCGATTCGGTTTTGTGAGCTTTTCAAATAGATTTCTTGGAAGAAATTTTGTTTGAGTTCTATTCTTGCCGATTACTTTGCGGTAGGCACTTTATAGAAGCAACAATTACTGTATTGTTTATGCTGAATTTTTTCTCAGATTTCTTGTTCTTTTTAGCAGTGATTCTTGTATTTCAAATGCTGTCTATTGCTTTTTTGGAAGCCGGTTTTGTGTAAAATCGATGGGAAAAGGTAGAAATAGTGGCAAAAATACTCTAATCATTTGGCTGTGAGTGTTGGTGTTGATTGATAGGTTTGCATGGCTGTCTACTATGAAGTTACAGGCTTATGCTTCATTTTCTAACAAACTAACAATTTGATTGGGAAAAGGGCTATGGCCCTGGGTAGACGGCACCGAAGAGAAGCCTACAACTACTGGCAAAGGCTACGAGAATGGAGAGAGAAGAATTACAAGGCAATAGTCGTGTTGTCATCATCCATCGAGGATTGACCTCGAGAGATGTGGGATACACTGCTTACCAGATTTCAGACGAAATCATCCAGCCAGATCATGCTTCTTGAAGATCAATTGACAAATCTGCGATGGGATGGCAGAGACCTTACCTCTTTTATCAGAAAGATGAAGGATCTATTCCTTTTATTACACAATGCCGGAACAGAGAATGCAGTAGCAGCAGAGAAGCAGCTCACTTACCTGTTAAGAGCTTTACCAGGATCTTTCCAGACAACCCGAACATTTCTAGCGAAGGATCCAGCAATGACACTCGAAAAGGCAGTGATTGAGATTCGAGAAGAAGTCGAAGCCCGTGAGCACCTTGATCACAAGGACGTTTCTGATCAAGCTCTCTATGGCAACAAGGAGAAGCCAAAGAAGCAGTTCAAGCCTAAGAGGGAGTCAGATTGAAAGCAGGATTGAGACCAACAATCAGAGGGAGCCAACAAAGGCGGTTGAAAGAACAAAGGAAAGCCTAAACAGCATAATGGAAACAAGAAAACATGCATGAGATGCAGATGCAAAGGACATATTGTCGATTGGCTCAATCCGAAGATTGAGTGTATCCATTGCCACAAGAAGGTCCATGCAGCCATGGATTGCTACCAGAACCCGAGGAACAAGCCGTCTCAAGGGAAACGGGAGAACAACAATAGTTCTTCCTACGTCAAAGAGCCAGAAAGCTCGAAGATGGGCGAAGATAGGTCAAACCGTGGAAATTCGATGGCCTATCTGTGTACAGACATGTGTGCAGCCTCCACATCTGACACACAAGAGGTGATCAAAATTTAGGAGCTACTTCACACTTCATTACATCAAGACGAATAATGTCTGATTTTTGAAGTACTGATCCATCAAGATTCATAGTACTATTGGTTCGTTATGGCTCAATACAAACGACAGAGACCAACGACTCGAAGATGTTCTCTTCGTACCCACACTGCAACAAGATTTGCTATCAGTAGCAAAGATAGCAGATGTTGGGATGCGTGTGATGTTTTCAGACGAAATATGTAATGTCGTTGAAGCCATCCAAGACGTTGATCGCACAAGGAAGATGCAAAGGAAACCTGTATCATTTGAGGGTACGCCTACCAACAGATCAAGCACATCAAGCCTATGATTCTGTAGATATTCTATGGCATAGACGACTATGCCACATGAACTCAATGACATTGTATCAAGCAAGCCAATATGGAGCTATCACAGGAGTAAGCATCTCGAATGCAACTAGTTCGACCACTTGTGACGCGTGCATGAGAGGGAGATGTCCCAAATTCCATTTACTAGAGACTCCTACAGAACAACAAAGATTCTAGAGTTGGTACATTCGGACATCTATTGACCTTTTGATGTGATCTCAGTAGGAGGCTAGGAGTACTATATAACCTTCATTGATGAATACAGTAAGTTCGCCCGAGTCTACTTCATTCACAACAAATGAGAGGCATTCAACAAGTTCACTGAATATGTGAACTGGGCAAAAAGATGCACGGGAAACAAGGTGATGATGCACGGGAAACTTTTGTTGTGTCATCTATGAGAGCTTGAGAGGTGCAGCTATGGTGAATGTTTGATGTGATCTGCATACTACACTAGATCTTTTCAAAAAGTTAACATTCCCTCGGTCAGCACATTAGATTTACTGCCACTGCAATGCAGGCCTATAGGTTGTTGTTGAGGACTATTTCTCTCAGTTTCTCGAGGATTCTTTCCTTCTGGCTATTCACGAGAAGAGGGTGAGACCGTGATGCCAAAGGATTTTGTTATTCTGAAGCGTCTTAGGGAGCGATGTTCTTCTCTACATTTTGATAATCCTTCAACATCCCGAGACATTCCACTCAATAGGACAAATCTTTCGACTACATCCAGAAGGAAGAGAAAGCAGGAGAAACTTGTCAAAGCAGGTTCAGGTAAAGTCATGCCCCCTCGCAAGATTCATGCCAAGTGTCGAGGATAGTTCTAAGCACACCTTCAAAGTCTTCTAAGAGTGAGTCGAAATCTTCCAAGGATTCTCTTCCTCCTCCATTAAAGCCATCTTCTCCTAGGATTGAGATCACTCAAAAAGAACTCAACGATATATCTGGGAGATCTGTAGATATTGTAGATAGATCAATCGACACTCCTATACAAAGTGTTTTTTTCCATGTACCCTATGATCATTTAGAAGTATTTTTTGTTCTCATCATTATAGTCAATATGAAGAGTATCTAGCCAAAAAACAGACCTTCTTGGAAAAAAAATTATTTATTTCTAACAATTCTCAGAAATCCTTCCGACTAGGTCCCAAATTTTGTGAAAAGATGAAGAATAAAGAGGCTAAAATTTCAAATATGATCATTGAGGCATCTCAAGCCTTTTTTTAACATAGCATAATTCGATATTCCTAGGACGTTTTTTGTATTAGTCCATTTTGCATGATAGTTATAAAAGCTATGGATGTCAGCTTCGATAAGCAGCAATATTTTATTGAGGGCAGTCAAGTGGCAAAAATATATTTGCTGCCATATGGAAATAAGTAAGTAGTGGTGTTTAAGATATGTTGTTTTCTTTATTGGTCTCTTTTATCTTTCTATGTTATGATTCTAGTTTTTGCCTTGATGTAGTCGTCGCTTGAACTTGATATAGATAAAGTAAATTTTGCTTGTTTTATTCATTTGATTATGTAAACTTTTAATAATTTAGCATTGTGTTCATGAAATCACTAATTCATTGTGTTGAAAATGACAGTTCACTCTTCATCAATACAATCATGATGAAGTATACAAATTATGATAGGAGTTGATTAAGACTTTTGTTTCAAATGCCAAAATAGTTGTCCCTGCTGATAAGGCCCCGAAAGGTCGTAAGAAAAAGACTGCTCCTTTGACTGCATTCCAGACAACAATGGATGTAGATGTAAATATGTATGGAGAGAAGGGAATAAAAATTCTTCCTAATGAAGAGGAAAGGATAGTCACAGGGACAGAAATAATTCTATACCAAGCTCTTGTTGAAGAGAAAATACTGGGCAACTAATTTTAACATAAGAGCTTCCTAGTTTAGAAAAAAAAAAAAAAAAAGGGGGACAAAACAGATTAACATATAGTTTTTATACAAATGATATACATATAAATGCTTTCATCAAAAAAAGGTATACATTTAGACATGTACACAACCCATTCATGGGATTTTTATTATATAAATATGGATTATTACACTGAAATTTATCTTTTGCTTTTATGGTCGTTTCAGTATTGATGATAAACTTGTAATGATTTGATGATTGATTCTATTACTCTTTCACTATTTTGATAGTCTCGCCAATGTCTATACATTTGATATCATGCTCTTATCTTTTACGTACCTGCAAAAAAGCAATTCATGATACTATAAAGTTTTTGAGCCCTAAAAGTCCCTAAGAAAATGTTACCTTGCTAGTTTCTATCACTATACATTATTTGCTTTTACGTGTTTGTAAAAAACAAAGCTTTATTATTGAATATTGCACAGAAGCATGATTCATTACTGTTGACAATCACTATACAAAACTAATTCAACATAATGCATAAAGACTTACCAATTTCTCATGAACAATGAATTTGAAATATTCAAGAATCTTGTATTGTAATTGGACAAGCTCCGTCTTGATATAGTGAAGGCTCCAGTCTTCTTCCACCTCAATAGTACTAATACATATTTGTGTATAACATCAATATGCTCTATATTATTGTGCACATTTTGTTCCATGTCTTGATCTAATAGTATCCATACTGTACCTGGCTTTTCCATCTTTGATAGTTAAAATTAAGACTCAACAGCTGCCTTTGGATTTGATATCGAAAGCAAATGAATTCTTTTCTTATTCCACAATCTACATCTCCGTTTGATTTATAGTCCCAACCTTTGTCCATAAGCTCTGACAAGGTATCCTCTAACAAATCTTGACAAACAAATAAGTCAATGTTCTATGCACATTTGCACTTGAAAAGCAATTAACAAATACATTCAGAGAAATAAACCAACTCAATCGAATATTTTTGGATCCAATAATCATTTTCATTGAATTCCGTACATCAGTAAAGAGCTTGCATCGAAATGGATCTGAAATATTGCTAGTAGGAGTAGTCCATTTGTCACTGTCCAATTTCGGAAGTCGAGTGACCTCAAAAGTTCCAAACTTCCATGCATATCTAGAATATATAGCTATTTATAAAAGTGGGTATTGCTATCAACAAGTTCTTTTGGAAATCTCCCTCGATAATGCAATTCCCTATATATGAATGTATGACATCCAATATACCAGCGAGTGACTGTGTGGACTCCCATTCATTTGTATTTGATGGATATAAATCTGCCAAATGCAACAAATTATAAGATTTTAAATACAAATTAGAATTTTGTTGGATACAATAAAGTTAACAGTACAATGATTTAAATCCTTTTCATTACCATTTGGGAGAGAAGCACTTCAAACTTCATTTTTGAAGTTTTGGCTCTTTGAAAAAAAAAAATTCAGAGGATTCACTTAGAAGTTTCAGTTAAAAAAGAAAATCCACTCATACCAGATTGGTGATGCGAGTTGTTTGTCAGGTGGTTTTTGTTTTTATTAACATTTTTTTAAATATTTTTTATTATTTCTACATACAAGAAGCGGATGAGCAAAGTGATGGTGAAAGTCACGTTTTAGATCAAGAAACAGATGCAAACAACAAAAGTATTATTCAGAATTTAGATCAAGATATGACGATAGATGGCAAAAATCAAGATTATGACGAAAGTCAAGATTCAGATCAAGATGCAAGGACAGATGGAAAAATTATGGACTTAGATATGTAACAGTTCTAACCAAGACAAAGAAGATCAAGGTTCATTTGAGGATGTAGAATTTGATCAAGGAGATGATATTGCCAAAGCACAGGATGGTTAGTTGGAAGAGCAAATTTCAGATGCAGATGATTGTCAATTGGACGAGTTAACTCCTGATCAAGAGAAAATCTGGGAATCAATTGATCATCATTGACAATTGGGACAACCTATCATTCCAAATAAAGTCCAACTCCTTATTGAACAACCTTTCAAGTTTCACTTCAACCATCAGAGTCTAGAAACAGACCTACATCAATGTCTCAATCTGATCAAAGGACAAGCAATTATGGGTCATTAAATCGATAATATTGCATGCTCAATGAAAGACAATCAAGGAATTTGCCAATCTTGCAAAATGAGGGCTGAAAGGCACCGATATTCCATGGCTTGGATTTTAGTGGCTATTTTAAGGATTCGATCTAATCATTTCAAGTTGATTTGGGAGCTTTAGAAAATATTTTTATTTTTGACAACAATCTAATGGAGTATAAGGTATTCAACATGGATACGGCTAGCAATAAAGAGATTTCATTATTCCATAGAAATCCAACTCGTATCAATACTTCGGATTATTATCCGAAGCCTCATGGATCTATTTCACAAGACCTTAAAGTGGCTGCTGTTTATGGATTCTCTAGAACTCAACAACCAATATACAGTTCATGTGTATATTCTAAATACATGGACGTGAACAATGATGAATGATTGAGAATATCCTCTCAGTCCCAACCAACACTCTATAGAAAGCTGATTTTAAATTATGGCATCAATTTGTATCAGTTTCTTTGGAAACGTTTGCATTGCTCGGTGGATTCTAACCTGATCAATATTCGATTGAGTAATGTCAACAATGGTTTTCTACAGTGGGAGAATCAAAATGGCGGAATTGATATTTTCATGGTTCAACCTTGAAATACAAGTACGTATTTCCGACTCAATGTTTCAAGCATATACATGGCCAGTTATGGTTTACAAATCCCAAAAAGTAAATCTTATTTAAAGTCCAAATTGGAAAAATCGAAATTCAACTCTATTGGATATATCCTAGTAATACTTTTCAAAGGAATTGACTTGTGTTGGCCAAATTTGGATGAGAATTTGTCCAGATTTGAATAATTATATTTCATCCAACAATATGTTCAAAGATATGTTTCATCATACAACCGAGTGTCATTTTTAATGCCGACTACTTCATATGGAGCATTTATATTTGAAAAACAATTTGCGACTACCAATGTTCATGGAACAATTGTAATTCTCTTCATCAAATTGGTCAAACAGCATGGATTGTCGGATGCTTGTTTTGTACTTGAATAACAACTAACATTCAGTGTTGACTCATGTCTTTCTCACTATACTTGCGCGGTTTTCTATGGTGGGATGGTGGCTGGCACCATAGATGTCTTTAGATGAGGTTCGGGTCTTGACTTGTCAAGAAAAACATTGTCTCATTTTGTTCTCTCTCTCTCTCTCTCTCTCTCTCTCTCTCTCTCTCTCTCTCTCTCTCTCTCTCTCTCTCTCTCTCTCTCTCTCTCTCTCTCTCTCTCTCTCTCTCTCTCTCTCTCTCTCTCTCTCTCTCTCTCTCTCTCTCTCTCTCTCTCTCTCTCTCTCTCTCTCTCTCTCTCTCTCTCAAAAGGTGTGAGAAAATCTATGAAATGGTAGACACATTAACAAAGAAACAGGAGACATATATCATACAAAAGGGAAAAGGAATGATGAAGTATATAGAAGAAGCGAATATGGAAGGACAAGAATGTGAAGAATTCAAAGCTTCAAGCAGCAAGAGCCATGGAGGTGAAGGTTAACCATTTCTGAAAAGTTTGAAGCAATTCTTACGGAACTTATGGTATTAAAAGCTCAACTAGAAATTGACGATGGAACAAAAGGAGTCTAAGTATCGATTATTGACTTTCAGGATCGAAAATAGAGAGCTAAGGAATCTGATTAAAAAAATTATCAATCTCTCCAATCATATTGTTGAAAAGAACAACTGAGGTCTATGAAATATAGAGTCACTAGTCAGGATTATGATTTGGGTAAGAATCATGCAGGCTTGAAGATTGATGTTCAACAGCTAGGAGGATGAAGATCAAAGTGATGGTGATAAGTCAGACAAAAAGATGCAAGGTCGTGGAGTAAACTTTTCTTTGGACAAGTTGTAGCAAGATTGGAATCACGAGTAGTGAAAGTAATCAAGACCTAACAAGACAAAAGAACACAGAGGAAAGAAAGGACCTCACTCTCAAACAATATCAAACTAGTAGGAATTTCTTAAGAAGATACTAAAGTTGGAGTTTATTCTTCTTCTAGATAGACTTCGTGGTTATATGATTCATGTTATGTTTAAACATGGAATCGACAACTAAGGACCTCCATCATAACCTACCTTTATGATAGTAAATAAGGTTATGCACAATCATTATATTATGAAGGGCAAAAAAATATGTTTGAATGAAGTTTTGACTCCAAAGCGATGGTCCAAATGGAAAATTGAACTTGGAAAAATCAAGGCACATAGTGACAACTCCATAACTTTTTGCAAAGAAAAGTAGGTCCTTAGCAAGTGCAAGGACAATATCACGTATCAACCACTCAATCTTCAAGTATTTGGATATCAATCGTCAAAGTGAAGAAAAGATCATTAGCATGCAATCAATTTTCAATACAATTGATCTTATTACTTTTTCATTGACAAGGGAATAAAGATAGTGATGATACAGGGCTTTGAATTGATTCAAAACATTTGAAACTTCAACCAATATTCTAAAGGTTAAAATGTTCTTGGTATCTTATCTATCCTTCCTAGGATTTTTACAATAGTTGAATTCTTGCTCTCACAATCTATAGTTGTGAATTGGGGTAAAACGAAAAGTCAACATCATTTATTATGGAATGCTACTACTCACAAAACAATTTTTCGAAAATCATAGACTTTGAATACATTATTTTGGAACCTAGAGAAAGATATTGCATAACTTTATCAAAACATCAATTATACTTATGGATGCATTCAGACTTAGAATTCACAATTGCAATCATATGTAATAGGTGATGAAGGTTGGATAAATAAGATGTGGGCGAAAGTGTATTTAGTTTGAGCTTATCATCTTGAATGGAAATCAACAATTTCCTATTCTAGGCTATATGCTTATGACATTGTCAATAAGAGTGTCCTTTAATTATCTTATGGCAAGCAAATTTACTTAGTTGGCCTAAGGCCCTAGTAGTTGTTCATAAGTGTGAAGTTGGACACTAGTAAGAAGGCGCACCATTTTTCCTCCAACTTTGATACTTAAATTGTGGCTCCCTAGCTTTGGCAATGGGGTTAGACCTCTTAGAACTCTTTTGCTTTATAATTGCATGTTATTAAACAATCACTACCTACTTAGTATCGACGCGACATTGAATGTTTATTTGTTATATTTATTGCCAAGTAGACAATGGGCTTGTGGGCCTGTTTCCTTGAGCAATCCTCACTTTCTTTTATCTTGATTCTTGTAGTATCATGAATGCATAATTGAGCTTTTTGAGTGATTGGAAAACAATGGGCCTATTTCCTTCAATATGCACAAGCTACATTGTTAAAAGTTTTATTTTCAAAGTACCATGAATTTAAATGTATGCATAGTTTGACGATCTCAATTTAAAGTTCTTTCACGGCATGCAACTTTGTAGCATTCACAATTACTTTTAATTTATTTTATTTCTCTTGCTACATAGTCAACAAAGTTACTTCTTTTGTAGCTCTCTAACTTTTACTAGTACTTTGCATCTATAACCCTTTGAGGAGACTAGAGATGCCCTTTTTAGTATACTACAATCAACTTGATTAAAATCTCCTCTCTCAAATTGTTCTTCCCTCCCAAATTTGCATCCTTTCCTCTTTTCAGTAAAATTTGCTAAAATATGTCAAGAGAAACCAATAATACAGGTTCATCTTATGTATCTGAAAAAACTACTTACTAGATTTGAGGGAAGTTTAAGCAATTCAAGCTTAAGCCTAAGACATTGTTGATTGAGAATGTAAAAGTGAGAAGTGGGGTTGTAAGTAGAGAATGACCGTTTCAGAAGCACTTGCCAATCCAAGTCTTCAAAGTCTATCATTTGATTCAATAAAATGGCTAACTAGCATTGATGCTGCCATATTTAAACCTTTGAATACACATTTGCCAGCTTCATTTTCTAACTCTTTTTCAATATTGTTGAAAAATTTCATCATGATGGTTAAGAAACTAGGGCAGTAACACAGTACGAATGAATTCAAGTATACTGAAGAGAAACGAAGGACAGGTTCTGTGAGTTAACAGTCATTCAAATTTTGCATATTGCAACTATTGTAGTGAATATGAAAGCATTGTTGTAGAGTAAATGTGAAGTTTGTTTACAGATATGGCGGTATATACAGCTTTCTTCAGTGGGGATGACTATATTGAATGCAAACAGTGACAATCAAGAGCAACTGGATTAAAAAGGGCACAAATCAACTTTTCACGCAGTATAATTCATTACGGCATACACAATAAAGGAGTCCAAATAAGTGATAATCGATCAAAATAAACCTGTATGCAGACATATGAATCCTCACAAAGATACTTAATTGCCTGTTCAGTATTGGAGACTTTATGCACATTACCCAAAACTTAACGGACTCCTAGTATTAGCAGCTCTGTAAACAAATACATCTACTTAGTTAAAAGAGTGACACCATGTATTGCATCGTTTGCATCTACAATCAAAGTGGCTTAGCCCACGCTGAGAATGAAGGATGACACCAACCATAAATGAGCTCTATATGACTGAACTTCACAATTGTCGACCTCAAAATATGTCTACAGTGGGTTCTACTTATCAGCTTCAATCAGTTTACCCTTCGCCGCTTTTTGGTGAGGTTTTCAAAGAACTCATGAATGTCTGGAGCAGTCACAGTTTTCTTTGATTCTTCAAACTCTTTCTGCATACACACAATATAACTTCAAATTCTGTCAGGATAGGAAGATATTGGCCTTGCATCAGATAATTCATGTTAGAATGAACCAAATTAGAGTACTAGATATTGGCCTTCCATCAGATAATTCATGTTACAATGAACCGAATTAGAGAACTAGATATCATCAGATAATTCATGTTATAATGAACCGACCAGCAAGTAATAGATTGGACAGGTGAAATGATAATAGCAATAAATTATAACAGAAATCTTGAACTTGGTAGTAACTTTTTATGACAGAACTCAGAACTCACTTAAGGTGACTTAACTCAGTAATTTTTAGGGAAAAAAAATATTAAAGGTAGCTAGCTGTACGGAAGACATTCTTGACTGTCAGTTCATTTCTAAAAAGTCACAAGGTCACAAGTGAGTCAAGAAAGCCAAAATACAACATGATTTTGCTGGTAGTTAAACTTAAGTGAAAGAAACTAAAAGCGGATGTAAAAATGAGTCCAGTGATTTTTGGAAATAAAGTACAACATAAGATGAACTTTGATAAACAGAGGGCCAGTGCACAAACACCAAGATTAGTGAAAGCATCCTCAGGATTGCGCAGGGACAAAAATCTGCTCTAAATAGCTACTGATGCAACGCCGTAAATTTTGGGGTGATAAGAGGAAACACTAAGCTTCATGATAGGCATGGGGAACTTAAGTAGTAACTGTTGGTGATGGATGCTGAGGGTACAACCAGATGCACACATACCAGGAAGGACGTGAGTTCGGAAGTCATGTCATTCCACCCATGAAGGAACTCGATTTGCTGAACTCGGTTAAGATTATGCAGAAACGCATTGGTTGCATCTGCTTCTTGTTCTTGATGCTCCTTCCGCATTTCTTTTGCTCGCTCTTCATATTCAACTAAAGTATCTCCTTTCTCCAACAGAAAAGTTAGGCCCTTCATTTCGTACATTGATTGGCAACTATCACATCTACAAAGTTCACTTCTCCAAGCTTCTCTAAGAAAGACTGCTCGCCCCAATTTCAATAATGATCTAGAATCACCTTTTTCCGCAGTGACTTGGTCATCAACTGTCACTTTGTCAATTGGATGCTTTAGTTTGCACAATTGGTCCTCCCCAAGACATTTTACTTCCTGTGCATCTGCCACTCCAAGCGTCACAGGGATGTCAGGTTGCTTATCCCCATTACATCTTAATTCTTGTGAACTGTTGGGCATATCTTCCGCTAACTCTGAAGTTGTTGTAGTCTCCTCCATAATGTTTGTACCCTCCTTCATCACTGTGCACAGACCATCTGAAGTGCTAGCCAAACAGTTGACAGCCTGGCCAGCAGATATTGATGCACCTTTCACTGAAGAGCATGGCTGCTCTAAAATTTTCTCATTGCCTTGATCACTAAAGAAAGGCTCTACAAACAAATGTTTGTAAGAAGAAAGAAAGCTACAATATTGCACACAATCCGGGCAAACGATTTCATCAAATGCGTATTCTGCATCGCCATCTCTTGGGACCTACAAATATCAAAGAAGATAAAGAAATCAATAGATAGAAACAATATTCAATGTTATCTCTAAATAAAAATAGCAATCACCTTACTGAATTGAAATTTTAAGTGCAGCTTCACTTAAATACTAATCCTTGAATACTGAAGCGCTTATGCATAATGCTGGGCCTCTTATAAAGGTACTAAGGAGAACCCAATAACTGAGATGAGCACTCCTGCATAAGTTCGACCAAAATTTTACGACTCCCCCAGAAACACTGATCAAAGACCGGCAGAAATGCTATTCCTGCCACCAATAATAGATGCAGTGCTTTCACTGCTGCTAAGATTTCCAATGCATGCTATATGCCATAGCACACCAGACTCATCAAAGCAGGCTTATGAGCATATGCTGAGAATGTAATCCTGCATGGCATTTCATGCCTAAGGATTCTCGAAATACGCTGCAGGCTTATGAGCATATGCTAAGAATGTAATCCTGCATGGCATTTCATGCCTAAGGATCCTCGAAATACGCTGTCCTACAACCAGAACATTCATACCTGAAATTTGTCAGTGAAAAGAATCAGGTCTCCAGCTCCCTCTTCAAGAACTTCAGCTAACTATGGATCGTCTTTCGAATTAGCTCTAGGAACCTATGGCTCACGTTCATTATTCACGCCAGCTTCTCCCTCAACCTTCTGTATCTCTCGACTGCAGCCCTTCTTAGTCACTCCCCTTTCCACCTCCCTCCCCACTTCCCTTCGTCAGCTCTCTTTCTGCCTCTATGGTGATTAATCTTCCCAGCTGGTCCCCTTTCCTGGTGCTCTTTCTTGGCTGCTCCCAATACCTCCCTCTCAAGCACAAGCATCTGTCTCTTTGAAGACAAGCTTAAAAAGATGAAGCTACATTTTGGTAATGTCCAGCATATATTCTTGCAAAAGGGAATGAATCTTGATAAAGAAGACGAAAAACAAGTTAACCAGCATGTGGTGCTGTCAGCCATGATCTTACAAACTAGACCAATTCCACAGAATATGGATACAATTAACAAGACAATAGGTATGTTTCGTGTGGATAACAAACGTGAAATAAGTGACAGACATTGTATGTTGATTCCAAGCACACTTTGATATAGATCGGTGAACCCAAATTTAACCAGTAAAGAAGTATGATTTATTGGGAAGTCACCTGTTCATCAGGTAGAAGCCCAAGATGCTTCTCATGAAACCAGTCTTCACATATGCAGCACTGCAACATTTCCCCAAGCTCTGAATCTTCCGGTTCTGGGTAGCGTCGATGGCATGTACAATAGAGACCAAGGAAATTTTGATTGTATGAATTATTGATATTCTCAGGATCTTTGTCTTTGAAGAGCTTGCACTCTAGGCTACCAAATTTGGAATTTCCGCAATCACATCGAAATTTTCTCTTTGTCCAAAGCTCCATCACCTTTTGTCATTAAATGCATAAATTGAAGTACATAAGTACAATTTCAAAACCAACTGCTCTTCAATCAATGACACTAGAAAGAAAACAAATCAATTGTTCACGTATTTAAAATAGATGTTAGGCCCTCCTCAACTCATTACCTGTTTTCCCTAATCACCTAGAGAGTAACAAAGATGTACGGATTGTCAAAATTCATTCTGAAACTGATTACCATAACCGGAATAACAAACTGGCATCCTCTTAGCAATAAACAAACATACAGAGAATTGGAAATCTTGAGCGAATGAAATATACTTTTACAGGTAATATTGAACAAAAAATCCAGAGACTATAGAGCCATTTATAAATATGATTAGGAAAACAATTACTTTTCAGCTTTCAAACAGGAAAGACCATATTTGAATCTGTCACAGCCATATCCCATGGTGGAAAGAAATTAAGAAACATAAGCAAAGAATTCTCAAAATGTGCTCTTGAGCAGAATTCTCAAAAACAATTCAGCCCTTCATGAACTCCAAATTAAAACAAAGCTCAGCAGAAGCCTGAATGCAGGAACGGCATGTTTCGATGGCTTACTCTGTCAATACCACTATATGAAGCAAACTACTCGCATTCTCAATCATGAATTTCTCTTAATTTCCACGGTATGTTATCCCATTTTCAATTTGAGATTCGAATCGATTTGATCACATTAAAAAAGATTCAAATTGAACAGCAGTTTTCTAACAATGACTGTATAAAGCTTTGGTAGGCTTTAAAGAATTGGGATGCTACATCATGTATAAAGCTTGAAATTATTGACAACCCTGAACAAAGAACAGATAGGAGATGACTGGTACCCTAAACCTGTGAAGCTTTTAAGCGATTGTAAATTGCTTGTAACCTATAATTACACATGAATAGCAGTCTCATTCACTATGCACAAACTTTTAGTAGCCCAATGACAATAGAGAACAAATTTTCCAGAAAAATTTATATTTAAAGAGATTAAAATTCCAAAAAAAAATTCCAATCGGTTCTGAAGGGAGAAAATTACAATACCTTGTGACTGTTGCAGTGATACAGCGGCTTCTGCACAAAAGTTCTATTTGGAGCCTCCATGGACACTTCTGCAGTTTTATTATTGCCTTATTTAGTTCCAAAGGATCCAGTTCTATGCTTGCATGGCAATCTCAGTCGACATGTCTGCATTGGGCTCTATTTGCATACATGCGCTCAGCCATCCGATGTTGCTATTACTTGAGACATGTATAATATCTATTTGTGAGATTGGAATATATCCCAAATTCAAAATTTTAATTTGAGAAGATAGTGATGTCATAAGGAAATCTTATCCAACCAGCACTGCTTACGTCACATCAGCACCCAACCCACAAGTTGCTGTCTGGGTTTCAAAAGAATCCAGATTCTCTTGGGTAGACCCAATATTGACTAAGCAGCAAACGATAATCAACAAGGAAAATTTATTAAATAAAATAATACAATAAACAAGGACCACAATGGTTAAAGAAAAGTTACCAAGACAGATGAACTACAAGAAACAAAGCCTGCTCCCTAGTTCCCACCTTTTTGGATTCTATTATTAATCATCTTAAACATACAAAAAGCTGAAATACCAAAGATAAAACCATAAGAGTCTCAAATCAAATGATGTCATGAGAGGCCAAAACACCTAGAGGTTGAGTCTACCTTGATGACCCTAGAGGTTGAGTCTACCTTGATGACCCTAGGTGCCTGGAGGAGTTTAGATAGTTGTTGAAGAATCTGAGAAGTTTCTAAAAAGTGAGATCAAGTGTGATCGGATTTAAGCAGGATGCGCTAAACAAATATTTTTTCAATCGATTCAAGGTGAAGGAGGCTGAGGAGGACAATCCAGAAGTGAAAAATCCTTAGGATGTTATAGTTGATGTGAAGAATATGAATACCCGAATCGATCAGCTAACAGACATGCTGAGAGAAGTTCTCAAGGATACCAAAAGCATGAAAGAACAGGTCCAGTACGATGAAAATACTCCTAAATATGACAACCTATCTGACATTAGGCTATTTCCAATGAGAGATTTCACTGGAACGTCTGTTCTTAGAAAAGAAGCTAGTTTGTCTGAAATCAAAGTTATAACCCAGGGTCTTCATTTGAATGGTTATGTTCAAAAAGATGTCCCGATTCCTCTAGGGACAAAATAGATCTTTGTACTTCTGAAGAGTTATTTCCTGAAGAAAGTCCCAAAGCTGAATTTGACTTTTGCTCAGATATTCATGCTTCTTCAAAGACTCCACTAGAAGTAAATACGATGAGAACTGGAGATCCCCACTCCGTGGATCACCTTCAAAGACACCTCTCCTTGCTTTGAACAAGGTCAGTCTTCCATGCCTGATAATAAGCCTGACTTTACTCAGTCGTCCAGCCAAGCTTATATGTTGGATATTGACAATAGAATGAAGGATGAAATAGAAAAGTTCTTACATGTCGTGTTAGGGTGGGCTAGAAATTCAAGACTTCAGTTTAATGATTCCGACAATGACTACCCAAATTATTGTACAAGGTTTTGGTGGCAATCTTTGTAAGGTCATGTGACATGGCATGACACTCTAGTGGCCATAGGAGGTTGCTGCACTCGGCGCCATCTTTGATCGCAGTGTCAATGTTGAGGGCATAGATCCAGCGGTACCAGGATCCGCGGATCCCGGTACCGCGGATCCATACTGATCCGCAGTACCATAATATATAATTTTTTTTTTAATATTTTTATTAATTTAAAAATAAAATAAAATAAAATCAAGTGGGCAATATGGGTATCAGCTTGAAGCTGTTGACGATAGCAGTGCATTTATACAGGTTGCCGGTTCTGACGAGAGCGAACAGCCAAAGGACCAAGGGGATGCAAAACACCAAAAAGTGTGTTTTCCCTCAGGGAGTCAAACCCAAATCATGAAGAGGTCGTACCGTCGGGGCCGGGGTCTACCGGCAGCCCCCGAACCCTGCCGTTGGGGGGCTCTGCCCCCCAAACCCCCTGCCAGGGGGCTACCGCCCCCCGGACCCCCCAAGACTTGCTGCTATATAGAAACTGTAATCTAGCCATCTCATAACCATCATAGTCTCACAGTAGACCCTATACTAACAACCGTGCTCAGTAATGGCTTCTCCTCATAACGGGGGCCTTACAGATCTGAGCTCACGGTTAACTAGTGACTACTAAACTGAGAGGTGCATTATTTAGTTGTCTAACACAATTTGTAGCTGAAAGCATCGGCAACCTGCATAAATGCACTGCTCTCGTCAAGAGCTTCAAGCTGATACCCATATTGCCCACTAATTTTTTTTTTTTTTTAAATTAAAAAATGGTGCCGCCCTGGTACCGCGGATTTTTGGGCGGCACCATAATGGCGGTACCACGTGCCACTATGGTTGAGGGCAAGAATATTTGTCTCATATTTTTATATTTTCTCTCACTTCGTGGATCTCCTAGATTGTTGTCTATTAAAGAAGGTGATCTCCCTCCTACTATGCTTGTCCTCCTGACATAAGTCTCTCCAAAGCCGAAGCATCTCTCATATCATCAAAGCAAGACAACTTGGATCCTCAAATGAGATCAAGGTACATAATGTAACTAGGTGATCACGAAAGAGACAGCGGTATCTCCCTTTGATCTCATAGTATGTAGTACATCGATAAATGAAGTGCTCTTCTATTTCCATCTCACCCATGGTACAGAAATGGTAAATCCTATCCTCCCGTAGGATGTCTTGAAAGCACCCAATCTTCACATATAGTTCATGAGAAGAATTTCTAATCTGTTCCAAAATAAATCCAAGGTTATGTGATAATATGAAGTCTAGGCTATGTGATAGTTTAGAGTCTAGGTATCCAGGCAATATCAAATACCCAACTGCACCCCTCTAGGAGATGGGTATGGGAGAAATCAAGCTTGACTCTCCCCTATCATACTCTATGGATGTACATGATATAAACCTCCCAATTTATTAATGGGTCCCCAAAAGAAGATAGGATATAGAAAAGTCGAATGTCTCCAATAGGTGAGAGCCTTGTGATTACCATGATGGGTGATGTCCTTGAAGAAAGCTCTAGCGAGAGGAGGTGAGCATCACTCTGTAAGTCTTGGTGAATAAGAGATCAGCCGAAAGACAGCCTCAACTTGTAATAAAGAGAGTGTGTGTACACTTTTGGGTTAACGGGCCAAATGACCAGATCTAAGGTCATGGACCTTTGTAGTCAAAGACTATTGACTACAAAGTTCTGATTCACAACTGGTATTGGGTATGTCCTGATTGGGCCCATGAGACTGAAGGATGAAGTTACGTTTGAATTTGAAAAAAGGAAGGGATAATTCAACGTTTTGTGGACCTTTTTGAAACGCCTTTTAGAAAAGGGTTTGAACTTTGAAATGAGAAAGAATCAACGAATCGGTTTCAGGGTTTTTTTTTGGAGGGGCTTCTAGCTTTTCACTATTGCAACAACAAGTGGCTTTTTAGTGTTTAAATTGCAATGTAGATTCTAATTAATCAATGATCAATCTTGAATCTTGACTTGGGAGTGTTAGAACTCCCAAGTCCCACCTATTGTTATGATTCATACGTAACTCCCGAGTCTCACCTATTGTCACGATCCATAGTACATAGTAAGTTCATTGATGATCAAGACTCAAGGATCTTGTAACATCCCTCAGCATGATCTCGACTCTCTCTAAACCCTAAATCTAAAACTAACTCTAATTTCCAACACTAATCACACACACACACACCTAGACTCTATTATCTAAAACTGATTATTAATAAGTAATGATGAATCCTAAGTTCTAACAATGCTCTAGATTCTAGTTTATGTTTCATCTCATTCTTGACCCCCACACAAATCAAATTGTTTCAAAATGATGATTCTTTGAACAAATCGCAATTTAAAAAGACTATGGTTCAATAGTTTTTAACCAAAGACTCAAGAGAAGGAAAGTGACTTTCTAGAACCTTCTAGGCTAGAAAAAACACATTTGACACCTGATGGGAAAGGAGAAGAATAATTCGCAAAACAGTCGCGAAGAAACCGCAATTCCCTCTTGCGTCTCGGATGGAGTTCAGATGCGATCACTGGACACTGCCAGCTGAATCACTCCTACAGTCCTCCAGAGTGTAGTCAGGCACCGCTGATCTACGTTCATAAATTTAATGCAGCATTCAACATAGTTTCAACCAAGGTGCAGAATTCAAATGAACGAGAAATAACTCAGACATATGATTAACAGCAGAAGCATTTGCATTCGAGATCAGACACAACACAAATTGACATGTGCGCAAAGGCTACGATATCATCTATTGATTTTCTTCTCTGACTCTTCAGGCACTGCATGCAAATCCACGCAGTGCGTTGGCGTGGGAGAAACACGGTTCTCTCACGAGTAATCGTCTCACTTTACTAGCGGACAGTTGGATCTCTATGGATCCTGATCACAGAGCTCGTCTCGCACGCAGGCGGACTTATTGTCTGTATTTTTGTCTTGATTGCTTACTAGCATCAGACTATTGCATTACACTGTAAGTGTATTTTGTTGATCTATATGTCAAGTATCATCCAGTAAATATGGTCGCTCTATGTGAATCTAAGATTAGAGTGATCAAACATCTACAACTAATCAGGGAATTACAAGAGTGGCAGATTAGCCACGACCTAAAATGTATCTGCTGACGTCATACCATCAGATCAGATATCTGTACTTCTGGGTACTTGCATGATCTTGCTGGTAGCTCTTTGGAGCGTGCAGGCAGGAGAAGGTTTCGTTTCCGTCGTTGGTTTCATTTTGGTCGTTTGCCTTCTCTCGTACTGGACCGCAAAAGATTCTCGTTCGTGAATCTTTCGTGTTCGCGAACCGTTTGTCTTCGTCTGCTTTGACTTTCGTGTTCGCGAACTGTTCGTCTTCGTTTCCTTTGACTTTCGTGTTTGCGAAATTTTTCGTGCTTCGTGTCTCCAGATCTTCGAGTTCGCAAATGTCTTCGTCGGGCTGAGGGCTGAAAGCTAGCAAGGCTTTGTAATTAGAAACGTTTTGTTTCTTCAGCTCCCTCTCAAAGCATGATAGCTTTACGATCCCAAGACTGCTCCTTTGTCTCTCAAAGAGTCCTTTGTCCAGGACTTTAGTGAAGATGTCAACAACCATGTCTCTCGTTCCGATGAAGGTGGTCTGCAGCATCTTCTTCTCAATTAGATCCCTGATCAAGTGGTACTTGAGCGCAATGTGCTTCGTTCTGGAATGCAACACGGGATCTTTCGTCAGGTGTATTGCAAAGGTGTTGTCCATCTGCAAGACCAGGGGCTCGTTCCTTGTTTCGCCCAATTCGTCCAGGAACTGCCTTAGCCACATTATTTCGTTGGCCATCTTTGTTGCTGCCACGTACTCTGCTTCGCAGGATGACTGGGCTACAACGGTCTGCTTCTTGCTGACCCAGAGAACTGCTGCTCCTGATGCAATGGTGCATCCTCCTGAGACGCTTTTACAGTCGTCCTTGAGAGATGCCCAGTTAGCATCGCTGCAGGAAAGTATCATGAAACCTGCACCACGACAATAACACAAGCCATAATCCCTTGTTAATTGAAGATATTGCAAAATTCGTTTTGCAATCTTCCAATGTGTCGATCCTGGATTCATGCAGAATTGGCTCATTCTGAATACTGCATAAGCAATATCAGGGCGTGTATTGTCAGCAAGGTACATCAGTGATCCTATCAGCTTCCTGTAAGGTGTGAGCTGCATCTATTCTCTCTATTCCTCAGTCTTTGGACAGTCATCATTCGTCAGCACCGTCCTTGCGAGCATTGGAGTGTTCGCTCCTTTGCAGTTTAGCATCCCAAAGTCCTCTAGGATCTTCTAGGTGTATCTGGACTGATGAAGGTATAACTTACCTCCCTCGTAGTCCCTTTCAATTTGCAAGCCTAGGTAACACTTGGCTTCTCCCAGATCCACTATCTCGAAATGTTTCGAGATGTCTGCCTTTACTTCAGCTATTAGCTGCTCACTCTGCAAAATATCAGAGTGTCGTCCACATACACAGCCACAATGATGATCTGCCCATCTGTAAGTCTGACATATACATTGGAATCAGCCAACAGAGGCCTGAATTTGCATGCATAGTTAGGAAGTGAATTCGAGACATATCCTAGGGGTTGATCCATGTAGACCTCTTCGTCTAATTCGCCATGCAAGAAGGCTGTCTTCTCGTCCACAATGTGGGTCCTGAGGTCATAAGCTGCTGCATACGCAAATAACAAACGTAGGGACGAATGTTTGACGACAGGAGAGAAGGTTTCAGAGTAGTCAATACCGTATCTCTGAGAGAAACCCTTCGCTACCAGTCTTGCCTTGTATTTCGTGATGTTCCCATCTGGTCCGTATTTGAGCTTGAAAACCCATTTGCATTTGACAGTCTTGCGCTTATGTGGTAATGGCTCCAATGTCCATACCTGGTTCTTCCTCATGGACTTCATCTCTTCGTTCATGGCTTGGATCCATCAATCCTTCTCTGGACTTTCAATCGCCTCCTCGAATGTCTTTTGGTTCGCCACTGCATCCGCAGAATTCTTCTGATGTGGAAGCTGAGCTGCCTGGCCCATATCTTGCTCGCGCTCTTCGTGGTTTTGTCGACCTTCTAGGAGATCCTTCTGGAACAGCTATGCCTTTGCCCTTGTCTACTCTGCTCGATCCAAACCATCTTGGTTTACAGGAACCGCGGCAGTAGGTTGCCTCTCAAATCTTTCTTCGTCAAATTCGTCGCTCGAATGGGAGACGACTCGAAAATCTTCGTTTTCGTGTTCGTCCTCTGCTCCCTCTGTCGTTGGCGGTAGGTCCTAGTACTGTCTCTCCAGAACCTCGTAGCTGACAGGATCGTCATTGGCCATTGTCCTGGTCTCGTCGAATCTGACATCTCTCACTGTTTTCACAGTGTTTGTGTCTGGCATGTAGACTCTGTAGTATGACGAATTGTTGTCATAACCTACCAGAAATCCCTGCTCGGCTTTCTCATCAAGCTTCTTTCAAAGCTTATCAAAAATAATATGTGCATAAGCTGCACGGCCAAAGATTCTGACGTGAGACAGGTTGGGCTTTCTACCCCACCACATGTGGTGTCGTGTGAGGAACACTAGACTTGCCCGTTCTGTTCTGGATGTATGCGGTTGTAGCTACTGCTTCAGCCCACAGTGCCCTTGGAGCTTTCGAGTAGGCCATCATGCATCTGGCTGCTTCCATCAAGGTCCTGTTCTTTCATTCAGCAACACCATTGTGCTGCGGTGTGTAGGCTGCAGTTCTTTTGTGAATGATGCCACGATCATTGCAGAAGTCAGTAAAGCGATTCGAGATGTATTCGCCACCTCAATCTGTTTTGATCTGCTTCACTTTACTGCCTGTGCATCTTTCTGCCCAATTCACATAATCTGTGAATTTATCAAGTGCTTTAGATTTATTCTGAATGAAATACACTCTGGCAAATTTGCTATAATCATGAATGAAGGTCATGTAATACTTTGAACCTCCTACTGAGATCACGTTGAATGGTTCGCATCATCTGCTATTCTTGCTACAGAAAGCAAGTCTTGGTGTTCGTCTTCGTTTCCTTTGACTTTCGTGTTCGCAAAATTTTTCGTGCTTCGTGTCTCCAGATCTTCGAGTTCGCGAATGTCTTTGTCAGGCTGAGGGCTGAAAGCTAGCAAGGCTTTGTAATTAGAAATGTTTTGTTTCTTCAGGACACCCAATTAAGCCTTAACCCAAAAACAAAACCATTGCCCAAGCACCTTTCAACTCTTAAACGCTTTGGTTTTTTACAAAAAAAGAGAATGACCTAGATGATTTTCATAGAGTTTGAAGGAAGATGGCTAAGATAAGAAACTTTCAACACCTCTTGGTAAATCATAAACTCAAACCAAAACAATCAAAAAAAATTGCACATCTTGTACAAGATGCAAGCAATTGTCTTGGTATGATAGACAACTATAGTTTGAAATTTTGCAATCTTCAATAAGACTAGTGAAACAACACACTGGCACAGCAGGTTATCTACATAAAATGAAACTACAATCAATTATTAAAGTGTACCATTGGGAAAAGGAAATAACCAAAACAGGCAAAGAGCATTGCTACTAGCAATAATAACCCAAAATTGAAGAGCTTACAGTATGGCCATCGTGACAAGCCAAAGAACATGCTGTGCAAAACCCTCCATTTCCTGCTGGAGTACATGTAAGGCATGAAAAAACGGCTTGACGAGGCAAGTAACCTCTGCTATAAGTGCACTCTTCACCTTTATCTCCACCAAGTACAAGATCAGCATGCTGCATGATTAGTTCTCGCGTTAGTGAAGGCCTGCTTCAGGCACAATACATTTGTGAAATGCTTCCACAACATTCTCAATGCAAGTGTCATACTAATCATTGAGACTGAGGAGTTCCAGAAAGCAATTTAAAGACATGTCGTGAATGAAATATGTAAGGATAAAGTTAAACTAAAACAGGCCATAAAATGCTTTCAACGGTGAAATGAGATTGCAGCTATAAAATAAATTCAGGAACCAAAAACATTAGAAAAAAAGTGTGATCAAAGGTTCCTCCGATAGTTGAAGGACTCCTAACTGGCAAACTCATAAGTTTCATCAGCTTCATACTTCAAATTACAATGATGTGTATGAGTCAATAGGAAAATCGACATATTTGAATTCTATGCAGTTCATAAGAAGAGATATGTCATGGCACAGGTGTGATAAGATTCAAAGCTTCAAGATGTATTTGAATACAGCAACATAAACATTCAGATCCGATCAGATTGTGCAGGACGGAAATTTTGTATAACGATAGGAGTTTTTAAGGTGGAAAGGTGCTTGAAATGGAGAATGCATAAATATCGAAAAGCTCTTCCTAAAGCGCCACATAAAATTGCAACAAAACACTCTAAGACGTGGCATGGAAGAAACAGCAGGTTGGAAAACCACCATCATATATCACCCTAGTCTGCTAACTCAAACCCGATGCTTCTTGAAAGGTAGTTTGAAAATTATATAATACAGCAAACAAAATTAACAAACAAGAAACTGAGCAAGCCTGATTACATCCAAAAACTAGAGAAGAAGTACCAATTCTCGCTCCTCAACCTCATTTATGTACTCTCGCACAGACACAACGGAATCATCATTTTCTGACAGGTTCTCAACCGCATTGCAGCCATTTTCAGCCATTACTAGCACCAAATTTCAGTCGTTTTTGCAGAACAAGAGCTCAAATCCGAAACCCCTCCCTCTTTCTTCCACAGTCGATGAATCAGAACAATAATACCTTAAGGATCTTAAGCAGAATTTGCAGATAAACGCCTGAATGCTGCAATCTTTCAGATCTGGGAAGACGAAAGGCGGATCGTAAACGACGAGAATAGGAAAGCAAAGCAAACAAACGCAAAGAACAGAGAAAAGATAACGCTTTTTAAAGGGCAAAACAGAGAGAAAGGCATAGCTTAAACGCCGGCCACGTGTCACCTCTTGCCATTTGTTAGTTGCTTATTGGTGGTTCTAGCACAAGTGGAGAAATCTTGATGGTGTGTGAGACATTGATTGGTGCGGACCGGAATTGCATGAATTCCATTCAGAGGCCGGGTGACACGAGGGCTTTGTTTTTCTCCCGCCAAAAATAATATTAAAGCTGCTTCTAGCTATTTTGGAGCCTTTGTATATTTCCTTGGCAAGTAAATAAGGCAATTTCACACACACTTAGAGATGCTCCCCATGGGACTAAAATCTGCCACTGTTCCATGGGAACCAATTCTGGAGGTTAGAAGCAATCTCCCAAGAATCTTTGGAGGTTTTTTTTTTTGAGGTGATAGAAGAGCAACGCCTGCCAAAGCAAAACCCGCTTCTATTTTGGCATGTATAGCAAGCTCCCGACTCAGCCTCCACTCTTCACGCTTTTTGGCACATTCATTAGCAAGCGCGTGACTCAAACTCCATGCTCCATGCTCTAAAAGGCACATAGATGAGGCAACCAAGCTTCGGATCATGGCAGGGCCAGCATGAATTACCTACTTGCAATGAACCAGACGAAACAAAAAATAAAGCAATCGACTCAACACATACACGACTCTGGTTTATTGGAAGGAGTTTGATCAAGTCCAAAGTGTGTGTACAGTCTAAGTGCATTCAAATGTGCGATCTTTTAGTGTATAGATCCTTGAATGCCTTGATTTTCAAATTCAAGGTAGCACAAAAAATCTTGTGTGCCTCCTACTTAATCCTTTTGTAAATATATCATCTGCTATGTATAGGGGTTCTGCAAAAATTTAGACATACCTCCTTGTTGAGTATTTTGCTCCTGATGTAGTAGTACTTAATCTCAATGTGCTTGCTCTTAGAATGAAATCTAGGATTGATCGATAACTCAATAGCACTTTAATTGTCACACTGAATAATTGTTAGAGCAAATTGTTTGAGTCCAATGTCAGACAATAAGTTTATCGATCAGACCACCTCTTTGGTAGCCTGAGAAGAATATACTATGATTCTATTGAAGACATTGCAATGGAGCTCTGCTTTCGACTATTCCAGGATATCGGACCACCGAGCACAAAGATAAATCCATAGTGGATTTTCTTGTGTCGATATTGTCCGCCCAATTCGCATCTGTGTATCCATGCAATGTATGGACGTCGGATGGATCACTTTCTCCATAGCATATGCAGAGGTCGGTAGTAGCTCGAACATATCTGTTGACTCTTAGTTGATCCTTCTAGTGATTATTCCAGGATTAGCCATATATTGGCTTAAATACCTAACAACATATGCAAGATCGGGCCTGGCGAAGATCATTGCATACATGAGGGATCCGATGATTGACTAATATGAATATCCCTTCATTTTGTCCTTCTCCTCTTTAGACTGAGGGCATTGCTCTTTAGATAACTTAAGTTCTGGATCCATAGGATAATGTACAAGCTTGCAATTCATAATATCGAATTTAGAAAGCAAATTAAATATGTCCTTCTGCTGAGTAATATAGAGTAATTTCTTGCTTATGTCTCTATGGATTTGAATCCCAATACAGTAATGAGCTTGCACAATCAATCGCAAAGTAACAATGAGTAAGCCTATAGAGATATCCTTTCATTTTTTCAAGTGCTTAGATTTGTCAATAATTTTGCATGAATATGATTCAAATTCTACCTTATGTCCTAAATCAATGATTTTTTTGACTGCGAGTAATTTGTCGTCGGATTCTGAACATACAATGTTGGAAATCTGTCTAAGTAATCCCGATGCGTTAGTTTGGATCAAGTCGATCTATTTAGTTGTAGCTACTACTTCATACTATGATCAATCATTTTCCGAACTACAAACTAACACTCTAGATCTGATATTAATTTATAAACAGTAGATAATGTTTAATCAACAATCAACAACTGAGAAATAGCAGAAGTAATATCTACTGTAGGCAAGCATTACAATTCATTCATAGAGTGCACACAATAGCCAGAATGTTGCAACTCTTCTATTGTCAGAATTAAGTCTACAACAACAACTTTGAGCGTTGTTTGTTTCCCAGATCAGCGCGTCGACGCAAGAGAAGTATTCTCTCTTACAAAAAACTAGCTACTGCTAATTTTTTGTCTGTCTGCACGTCATTGTTGTGCATGTGCTGTTTGTATTCAGTTGTATGTGCATCACAGTGCATACTTGGTATACTCTCTCATTGATCCTATACAACTCATTAGCCATCTTGGCTGCAGCAACGTATTTTGTCTCATAAGAAGATTGAGAACTTATTGTCTGCTTCTTGCTGACCCAAATAATAGCTGCATTTGCTGCGATGGTACAGCCTCCTAAGACGCTCTTAGAGTCGTCTTTTATAGATGCCCAGCTTGCATCGCTGTAGGACTTCACTTGAAATCTTGCATCACGAGAAAAACAAAGTCCATCATCTTTTGTCTACTACAAATATTGCAAGATTCTCTTGACAATTTTCCAGTGTGTAGGTCCTGGATTAATATTGAATTGGCTCATTATACTGCGTAAGTAATGTCTGGTTGCGTATTGTCTGCCAAGTACATCAAAGAACCAATAAGCCTTTTGTAAGGCTTATGCAACATTGCTTTCCATTCCGCATCGTCTCTGGGATAGTCCTCGTTCGTTAGTATTATGCTAGGTACTGTTGGATTATTCTCCTTCTTACCAATCGACTAATTGATTTTAATCTTCATCCATTGTTTATCTAGTTCTGCGGATTTACCTATGTGTTTGCATAGTCTGTAGAATTACAAGTGTTTCTCACAGTCTGCAAAATTACACAGAGTTTATGATAGTGTCTCTTTTTTTGCATTTTTCGCCTGACAGAAATCTCGTGTAAAATCACAGTGTTGCATTTTTTGCTTTTTCAAAAGAGCCTCAAATGTTAAGGAAATGACTCTGGCAAAGTGTGGGGCAACACTAAATGAGATTTAAGGGCACCTTCTCTTTTTCTCCTTTTTTCGCAAAAAACTCGACAGTGTCGTCCGTGGCTATTTTAGTTCATTTATGCAGAGCTACAGTTTTGGTTCATTTATGCAGACGGAACGTTTACAGCCAATTTTACCGCTTATCAACAATCAATGACAAGGACCGGATGAATGCCAGCTGATCACCAGCCAATTAGCGATCGCAATTCACGACCTAATTTCTAAGGATAAATAGCCATTCATATTCACATAGTTTGACAATTAGATTTTAAGATTATCAAAAGCATTTAAATAGTTAGCTCTCTCTCTCTCTCTCTCTCTCTCTCTCTCTCTCTCTCTCTCTCTCTCTCTCTCTCTCTCTCTCTCTCTCTCTCTCTCTCTCTCTCTCTCTCTCTCTCTCTCTCTCTCTCTCTCTCTCTCTCTCTCTCTCTCTCTCTCTCTCTCTCTCTCTCTCTCTCTCTCTCTCTCTCTCTCTCTCTCTCTCTCTCTCTCTCTCTCTCTCAAGCCTGCGAGCTTGAACACTCCTGAGCATTCTAGCTGATTTCTTAAAGTTGTTTTAGAGATTGATATTGCGCTACTGCTTATCAGCATTGCACTTAATTCAGACTTCCATTTTTAGCCGTACAGAGATAGCATAGAGTACGCAACTTCGATCCGCAACTTATTGTACTCATTTACTTCTGTTACGTTTTCATACTGAATCAAACTATCCTTCATTGCGTTCAGTTTTCGTCTCAGAATGTATGCGTTTTTGTTTTTCTTTGTGACTAATTCGCAAACAATTCGCGACTAATTATTTGTCTGATAATTTTCGATGCTTAATTGTTTGGCTACGTAATCACCATAGTACTGGCAATTTCAAAGTTAGTTACTATAAGTTCAAACGTGATTTCTATCACTATTGTTTTGTTTGAAATTGATAGGCGTAGTCATGCATTGTGAAAGAGGAAGATAGTTTATTCGCCATGCACAAAAAGTTTTCTTTCTAGACACTTGAATTATTTTCATTCATTTCTTTTCCGAGTTCGTTTTCTTTTCGAGCTAGATCTATCTATTGCACACCACTTTCCGACATGGTATCAGAGCGAATTTCACTACTTCTTTATCTGATTCCAATATGATATCAGAGCGAAAGCTCTAATACTTGATATCTTTCGCGATATCAAATTGATATCATACTCTTCAGTTCTTTTCAACCTTTCAGTATCGGGGAATGAATTTTCTATTGTTGGCATTACCACATCTTAGCATCATCGATACAAACGACAAACTAAGTTCCAGATGGATTCTCAAAGTAAAGTCGGTCTTATCGCAGAAAGTTGAGTGGATCCAATTATCATTTGTGGAAATTTAAGATGAAGACCTTGCTAATCGCTAGCGACTCATGGGATGTTGTTACAGGTACAAAAGTAAAACCTGAAGATGATGACTCGAAGTGGAAATCGAAGGACGGTAAAGCTTTCGCGCTTATTATCCTCAATATATCAGATACACAGATTGGACACGTAGTTGAAGTTAAAACATCAAAAGATGTTTGGGACATCTTGAACTCACTATATGACGCGAGAGACGTAACTACTAAGTTACATCTACGAAGAAAATTCTTCACATTCAAAATGCTACTGATGATTCTCTTCAGAATCACATTAACCAGTTTAATAATCTCTTGCAACAGATGGCCATTGTCGGATCAGTCATAGACGATCAATACGCAATTATGACATTGCTTTCAAGCTTGCCCTCTACATATGAGAACTGGGTGATGATCATATTGACACACTCAGATTTAACTCTTACTAGAGTTATTACTATGTTGCTGCAAGAAGATAATCGAAGAAGTCAAGACACTTTGTCTACTTTCTCCTCTCAGGCTCTATATGTCAACAAAGGCTCAAAGCGACAAAAGTAGAAAAGCTCCAAGAATGCTACAACGAATCAGAAGTCGACTCTAGGTCAAGAACAATCATCGAATCCAAGCGCAATAATCATGAGATCAAGGATTGCCGAATTCTCCAAGCGAAGAATGCAGCCTAGCAACCTGATCAACAAGCAAACGCAGTTTCATCATCTCCCTAGGTTGAAGTGGATGAAGGCGCATTCATGGTCAAAGATCAAAGCACATTTTTGGATGATTCATGGTTTCTGGATTCTAGAGCAATCAACATATGACCAATCAATGTGAGATCTTCAATTCCTACTCGCCTTACAACAAGAAGAAATTTGTTCATCTTGGTGACAATAGTACTCACACTATTGAAGGTGAAGGTACTTTAAGATTGCGGTTTCAGCGTGATCAATTCAAATTATTATCAAAGGTCTTATATGTTCATAAACTCTCTACAAATCTATTATCAGTGAGTAGAAATACAAATTTAGGTTAGGTAGAATCTGAATCTGATCAATGCAAAATAATTGATAGGAGTAATAAGATCCTTGCACTCGGCAAGAGGCAGGGTTACTTATATAGATTGGCACACTGTTATTCTGAGTCTAGTCAAGCCTTGAAAACCTCTGTTCTAGTCAATAAAGCATTACTATGGCATCATAGCTTAGGACACGTGAATCATGCATCTGTTATGAACATGTCCAGACAAGGATTCCTTTTAGATCAAACCATATGCATGCAGCAAAAGATCTGTTAGATGTTGTTCATATAGATATATGTGGACCTATGCAAACTCCCTCATTGCTAAATGCAAAGTACTTCATTACCTTTATTTACAAATTCTCTAGAAGAATAGTTGTTTATTTCATTAAACAGAAATCAGAGGCTTTCATCAAATTCAGACAATTCAAAGAGCATGCTGAAAATCAAATTGGCAAACGAATCAAATCACTGAGGTCAGATAACGGGGGAGAATACATCTCCAATGAATTCAAGGACTATTGTCTTAACAACGGCATTGAGCAACAATACATCACTTCCTATTCGCCTTGGTCAAATGGTCTTGTTGAGAGAAAGAACATAATGTTAGGCAAAGTGCATGTTATCACATGCGACACTTCCGAAATGCTTCTAGGTTGAAGTTGTTTCAACAACAGCCTATATTCAGAACAGATGTTCTACTAAAGGCCTCTCAGACAAAACACCATTCGAAGTTTGGACAGGTACCAAACCTTCTTTATCAAAGTTACGAGTTTTTGGACATACTGCTTTTGCACAGATTCATCATAATCTCAGGAAGAAGCTCGACTTCTAGAGTATCAAGTGTGTTTTCATCAGCTACAGTACTTCAGATCAAGCCTACAAGTTGTTCGATCCCATCAAGTTGAAGATATTCACTAGTCGAGATGTCATCTTTATTGAAGATGAGTTTCAAGACCTCAAAGGAAAGGGGAGTTCCCATGTAGCCGACCTATCAGATTCTCCTAACGCTTTGAACTTTCCAGTTCCTCAATTGACTATTCCTATTCAAGGTCCAAGCTCCTCTTGATGAACAACAAATCGACGGCGAATCAGAAGATGATGATATTGCAGATCAGCAACTACAGTATGATGGAAAATATCAACTTCATGTATAACCCAGAAGATCTTCAAGGACTAGCGGACCACCTAACCGGTATATCAATGAGTCTACAGCTTATCTTGTTCATGAACCGACGTCTGTCCAAGAGGCACTCAGTCAGCCTGATCCAAATATCTGGAAAGAAAATATATATAAAGACTATTCATCTCTTATCAAGAACCAGACGTGGATGATTGTCGAATTACCTGCCAGCAGAAACGTAGTTGATTGCAAACGGATTTTCAAAGTCAAGTACAACGTAGATGGAAGCATCAACAGAAGAAAGACACGACTTGTAGCCAAAGGATTTTCTCAAGTATACAACGTCGATTACACTAAGACCTTCAGTCCAGTAGTCAAACATTTTTCTATTCTACTTTTGCTATCATTTGTTGCTGCAGCAGATTTGGAAATACATCAAATGGATGTACAGACAACATATCTCAATGGAGTTATCAAAGAAGACATTTACATGGTGCAACCCAAAGGTTATATTATCGAGGGTAAACACAATCATGTTTGTAAACTCCATAAGGCACTTTATGGCTTGAAGCAATATGCTCGAGCATGGTTTCAAAGGATCAATACTTTTCTTATTGATCATGGCTATACACCTAGCTCTTCAGATTCAAACGTTTACTTCAAAGCAGTGCAGTAGTCTTTTATCATTATCACTTTGCACGTGGATGATACATTGCTTTTCAGCAACAGTTCCGATTTGATAAAAGAAGCCAAGACAATGCTATCTTCCGAATTTGACATGACCGATCTAGGCGAAGCTCATTTCTGCCTTGGTATACAAATCCACAGAGACAGAAAACAGAAGTTTGTCTACAATACACAACAAAGGTACATCTACAATGTCTTAGTTAAATATAATTTGACGAATAGCAAGTTAGGTCTCTCACAAATGGAACCATGACTCAAATTGTCAAAGGACAAGTGTCCCCCAACTATTCATGAGAAGCAGCAGATGCGTGAGTATCCTTACCATTCTATTATAGGATCTCTTATATACGCCATGATCTGTACCAGGACAGACATAGCTTTTGCAGTCAGCTCTCTCAGTCAGCTTATGACTAACCCTAGAATAACACATTGAAAGGCTCTTATCGGAGTCATGAGATATCTACTCAGTGGTTACACAGATGCAAGTTGGGCAGGAGATGTAGACAATCATAAATCTACTTCCGGAAGATTTTGTGTAGAACTAAGTTTGAAGGTCAAGGCATTCAAGGATTCAGATTAAGGGGGAGTGTTGGATTATGAAATCCAACAATTCATTGGCCCCATATTTTCTTATCATAATAAGCCATTGAATTTGTATGACATAGAAGATCAACCGAGTGTGCAAGATTTTACTACTAGGTAGCACTAACAACACACCGATATGTCCTTCTAGTAGAGTGGTGGCAAAGTACATAGTGGATTCTCGATATGTTCAAAATTTGTAGGCCACTCAAAGATGAAAGCGAAAAGAAGGCTCATATTATGGATAATTATGAAAGTTTAATTCAAGAAATCACCAAGACCAAGAATGTCAAAAGCAGCTCATCGTCATTAGTCTCATGTAGTGATAGTGCCACGGGACTAGCACTTTGTTAATGAGGGGATGTTACTAGATGTTATGGGCAGGACTTGTTTCAGTGGATAAAAATAAAAACTCACAAATAAATTGGCAGACACTAGGAAATAAGCCTAGGAACTGGTATTCTACAATTATGAGCCCAACCCGAAAGTAACATTTTTAATTAGCCAACTAATGTAAGTTTAATTAGATGAACTATTTTGTGACTTAGACTTAAAAAAAGTTGCTAAGTCAAGAGTACAAACACAAAACTAGTTGATGACTGTAGTTTGACATGATTGCCGAAGAAAGTTGACTTTGGTGTGGCCCAATCACAATAATCCTCTCTTTCTATAAGATCACTTTGTGATTTGTATCTCTAATGTTATAATGCTAAAATTTATATAGGAAGGATCCTCTCTCGTCCTCAAGATTTGTGTTCATTTGCATTTTTCCATAGGTTGCAATGTGATTGATGTGGTGTGTTGCTCTTATACTTGCTTATTGATTTTTTAATGGATGCCTACTCTTGTAAGAGAAGAGAGTAAGAGAAGAGAGCTAGATATCATATCTTATGTAATGTTCTAGAAGGAAGACTTGTATAGTTTTTTGGCTAATGATCATGGTGACTAAGAACATTTTCTTTAAAATAGAAAACTTTATGTTGTGGAGTTATGATCAATGACCTAATAGAAAGGAGAAATCAAGAAATGAAGAGGATAAGAAGAGAGAAGTATTGAAGGGAAATAAATCCAAGAAAGAAGCGGAAGCGAGAAGAATAATGGAGAGAAAACGAAGATCCAAGAGAGAGGACATATAGAAGACAAAAACCAATATCAATAGTTGGAGTATGCCCCCATGCTACCAAGAATACGATGCATAATTTTGGAAGGGTATAAAATTTGCAAAGGGACACATGAAGAGCTACATGTGAAGGGTGTATATGAAGGGTATGGTGCCTTAAAATGGATACTTAATGCAATATATGAGTTGTATGGGGATTTCTACCTATTAATATTGGGAACCCATGGATTGCCTACAATACCTTAAAGGGATACATTAATGACACTAACTCTCCCATACTATTCCAAAAAAAAAAAATTGTCCTGAATATTTTTCTATAATTTCCATGAAATTTGGGTTAAATTGATATGTTTTTAAATATAAAGGTCATATTTGAATTAACAATGAAAGATCTATCTTTCTAATTGTTTTTAAAATCAACATCATATGGAAGTGATGATTTAACTTTTCAATTATGATTTTTTGAAATTTTCTAGACATCTACAAGAGACCTTTTTGAGTGATTAGGTGGCAACTTTGTCTCCCCTCGCAAACTTCTTAGGTTTTCCAAAATCATAATTAAATTCCAAACCTCTTGATTTTATTAAGAATAAAATTCTCAATGATCTCTCTCTCGTAAGTGCCTTACCTCTTGGGGTCACATTATGGATTTCATCTAATCCTCTACCATTGTTAATGACTTTGGTCACTATGTTCTTGAAGCCAACTTCTTTACTTATGTCTTCTTGCACTATGTCTAGGGAAAACTTATTAATTCCTCTCTTTAACACTAAATTTATGACTGGATCTTTGAGGCTTGTGAAAATTTTGATAAAAGTACTTACTCCAATGCTTTATTGGCCACTAACGATAAATATTTAAGGTGCTTTCAAGGGACCATAACATTCAATATGGGTGCATGTCTTGTTGATGCTAGTCAGGGTGGGTCGTGTTGCACATTATTAGAAAGTTCATGATGAACAAAGTTAAATGAATTATTGCGCCATCGCACCTTGATTGACCAACAAAAGAACCTTCAAGGAGAAGCTAGGAATATGTGTTGAAAATGAATAAAACTTGTATGATGCATCTGGAAGAAGCCAATAATGGCATATGAGTGAAACCAATTTGAGAAGGTATTATTGACACAACATTGACTATATCAAAATTGGGGCTTATTTAAGAAGCTTCCGAAAAATATATTGGTATCAAAGTTGCAAAGCTTGAATGTGATTGCATGCTAGAGTAACAATTATATAAAAACTCTATGTGAATTTGGCATAATGTTTTTGGTTGAGGAATACTTAAATACTACTAGTATACATATAGATCTTCACGTTGATCCAACATGGTACAAGTCAACAATATGTACTTACAAGAATTCAAATACCACCCTAAATCCATCCAATAAATATAGCTTGTCCCTTAGGCCATGCATGTCTAATGACGTCGTGCACATATTACAATATCGAATATAGCTATTGTATCGAAGTATTTGATAGTTCATACAAAACTACAAGAGAACGTAATCAGATTACAATAGAACATAAAAGCATTTGATCATTTTGACATAATATTGAACGCGATAAAACCATATGATCAATTTAGTAAGTAGCACGTACAGATCAAAAGAATTGTGAGCGAAAAACAATAGCACATGCAACTGCATAGGTTTGCTTGCAAATGTTCCATGGAATTGGACAACCATTGAGGAAGAATGCAAATCCATATGTGGATCTACGAGTGTCTATATCTCTTGCCCAACTTACATCTGAATACCCACTGAGTATATTGAGTTTGTCATTGTCGACTACTCCACAACAGATGCATTGGTCCATAGTAGCTCAAATGTATTCCATAACTCTTATAGGAGCTCTAATGTATAATACCAATATTAGCCATATTAAGAAATTGACTGCAAAAGCTATGTCTACTATGATACAGATCATCGCGTACATAAGAGAACCTATTATGGGTACTCACACATTTGCTCCATATCTTCTCAATTCAATTCTTGTGACAACATCCCATAACTCATTGGCAATTAGCAAGGTCTTAAGTAAATTTCCACAAAAGATAATTGGATCCATTTAGTTTGTCTAGACCATGTTTGCTTTGTGAATCCATCTGGAAGTTTATTTGTTGATAATTCGATGACTTAAGAATGAAAAATAATATATGATAATGTCAAAGCACTGGCACCTTGCAACGCTTTAATTGGAAATCAATAGAAAATGATATGATACTAGAAGTTATTGTTTTGATACCATGTTGGAAGAAGGAAATGATGATCGATAGCGAAATGGCTGCATCCGATAGACGTGCACTATCGGGCTTTGCGAAATAATCCTTTTCCTAATCTTGACTACGCCTATCAAATTCGAACAAAACTATTGCGATGTTAGATTCTAATTGATTCTAACTTTGAAATCATCAGAATCTGTTAGATTGATTTGATAGACAAACATAATAGAATAAAAACATTGTTGTATCAAATATTATAGTATCGAATATAGCTACTGTATCGAAGTATTCGACAGTTCAAACAAAATTATAAGAGAACGTACTCATATTACATTAGAACAGAGAAGCATTTGATCATTCTAACAAAATATTGAACGCGATAAAATTGTATCAATTGAGTAAGTAGTGGGTACAAATCAATAGAAGAATGAGCACAAAACAATAGCGGATGCAACTGCGTATTTGAAACTATCTATGAGTATCTGACTAACTCTATGTGACACGTCCACTAATAAGTAGTAAACGTGTCTAGCAATGCGCTATAATAATCTCCATGATCAATATGCGAAAAAGAAAAAAGTTAACCTAGAAAGTGATAAACTATTTATACTAGTTATGAATGCCATCTAGGCTTATCCAAATGACAATTGAAGATAGCTATTTGGTCACATATCGCAATTGGAGCTTAGCCATATTGCGCTGTCACTTATCCACTGGAAACTATTTGCTGAAAACAACTAGGGCAAGTTGTTAGCTTCAAAACAAGTGGAAACAAGTTATGTTAACATTCGATAGTTTGAACACCTCCAATACTATTTGTTGTTGTCGAACCCGATTGTTAGCCATTCCATTGTATTTTTGTAGATTATAAAACATGAGTAAAACTGCAGAACTGGATAGATGAATGGATGTAGATTAAAGATTGATTATTCTAATAAATCCAACAAAAAGCAAGATTGGGTGGTGTATAAGTGCTAAGTATCCTTTAGTGGTGGCAAGGTCAGTACCAAAGGCGTATGAGATGGAGCTACAGATGGAAACGCTCATCTAGATTGCAATGTCGAGGATATGGGAGAGCGTGATCCATGTGCAGGTTTTGCATGGAACTGCAAAGCAAATTTTTCATGAGGGATTGTAGAAGATGCTATTATGGAAAATTGATCATCACCATCCGCAAACCTCACAGAAAGCCTTCTCCCATAGCTGGCACCATCATAAGGTACACTATCAGAGAAACTTCTATCCATCATGTCAAGTCGAATTGTAGAGCTTTCAATTGAAAGCTTGTGAGTAGCATCCTCCTTTTGTTCAGAGGCCTGAACCACAACAAAAACTGAAGCCAACGAAAGGGAGGTTTGCAAAGACAAAAGAGTAGCTCTATGTCTCTCATCCGAAGTGTTCCAGTCAAAGATCTTCTAATATAGCTGCATGGTTTTGCTTTAATTCTTCCATCTGCCTTTAAGGTCATGCAGCTCCAACGTCTATGAAGGTTCTAATTTGACAAGAACTTTATGTTCCACCACATAAAGTTGAAGATCTTCTAATATAGCTGCATGGTTTTGCTTTGATTCTTCCATCCGCCTTAAGGTCATGCAACTCCAACGTCTATGAAGATTCTAATTTGACAAGAATCGTCACTTAGTCTTTGTCAGCCTTGATAATACTACTTCGATGTTTAAAGATATCGCTATGTGCTTCTTCTTATATTTAAACTGACAATTTATGAGATGAGACGTCACTTAAACATCCTGACAGTATGATTATGTTTGTTGTTGACGATGATTGTTCTTCTCGGTTGATAAACACGATTCTACTAATAGTCAAACCTGAGATTGTATATCATGCATTGACCATTATGGAGATATTTGACTGATGCCTCGTATGAGAAACATGATGCTGGGAAACGACAGAAGAAAATGGACTGTGAAAACAAACAATTGAGACTATCACGATAAATAGTTGAGAATCTTTTTAACCAAGCAGCCATTGGATTTTGATTCGAAATACAGGAAACATGAATGCACTAAAGTAAACATTCAAATTCAAACTCAGAAACAGCTGTTGAAGTCACAGACTTACACAAGCCAACGCCTCGAACAAGAAAACACTACCAAAACTAAAGCATTGGCATTCACAGCTTAGGAGATTTTGACTAATACCTCATATGAAAAACATGATGCTAGAAAACAGCATGAAAAAAAGACACAGGAATGCAATCTGTACCATTGTTCAATCGCATCGCACCCTATTCCATAACTCACCGTTTGCATTTAATATTAGATATTTAAACCTGACTAGATTAGAGTATTCCAGTAATCGGTTGGCAATGTTTTTCATGCAAGTGTTTGCATGGCAACGTCCAATCATGCATTGTTTACATGTTATGAATTTTAAATAACATCAAATGCATGATAAAGTTAGCCCTTAGTCAAAGTTCAAGCCTTAAAAATTTAGTCCGCCACCACATATTAGCCTTTAACGTTGACTTTCTTCTAAACTCCATTGACCGACCTCAACACATAGTATTAATAGCCTTTGCAAGGCAAGGCAAAAAAGGATCGGCCTTTCAAAAAAAAAATTAGTACCTTAAAAAAATACGTTTAGTAATTTGTACATATTTATCATTAGGTTTATAACTAGTTGGTCGTACTGAATTCCATTTATAAAGTCTACAAGTCTTATGCTTTCTCATGTTAATACTCAATCGATATTAAATTTGTGAAATGCCCAGATTTGAATGATATTATATATTTTGATACTTGGCCAACATTGGTAAAATGTGAGTGGAAGTGTGACAAAACTTATACATTACCGTAATTTCATTTTTTTATGTTTGAATGAAGAACCTCTCCTACAACTGAATTTGTATGAAATTATTATTTTTTTGACAAAATTGTTTTACATGCACCTTCCAGTTGTCGGAAGGTGAACGTAAAAAAAATGACCTTTTTTTACATGCACCTTCCGTCCGGAAGTTGCGAGTACAAAAAAATTTTATAGCCAAAAAAAAAGAAAAAAAAAATTATATTGTGGAAGGATGTTTCCTCAATAAGTTCCGCTCAGGGAAGGTTGTGCGTCCTCGAGCGGACGCCCTTCTTAGGCAGAACGCCCTTGGAGGCATAATCCCCCCTCGTGCGTAAATCAGTTTTTCCTTTTTCATGAAAAAAAAAGAACTATCTCGCACAACAGAATATTTGAGTCATCTTTTTTTTCAAAATAAAATTTTTACATGCACCTTCCACAGTCCCGGAAGGTGCATGTATATTTTTTTTACTTTTTTCTTACATGACCTTGCACACGAAAGGTACATGTAAAAAAAACTTACAACAGAACAAAAAGATCAAAAAAAGGAATTTTTTTTTTCACGTTCGCCATTCCGCTGTGAAAAGGGTCTTCTGCCTTAAGTTACCGACAAAAAAAAAGATTAATATTTTTTTTCATGTTCGCCATGAAAAGGGTCTTCTGCCTCAAGCTACCGACCTGGACTGTAATCCCTTCCCATGGAGGAACGGCCTACCCCCATTAAAACCCCTCACGGTCCCCACCCACTAAAAAGGTTCATGCTATTCTACTACTTGTAACTTGGCCAAAGGCCTTCTCTCAGATTCATTCTATTTCTGGTCTTATCTCCCGCGCTTGCCCGATTCACTTTTCTGTTTCCTCGTTACGATCTGGTCTCGGATGATCCATCCCTTCTTTTCTTTTCCAATTCGTTCTTTCTGTGCGCTTCATTGTTCGCAAATTCCAAGGGAAGACGCGATTTACATCCGGTGAAGGTGATCGATCTATCATCTGTATTGTGTGTGTAGTAGCAGCCAAATCTTTCGAAGCAGAAAGTATTAGCCAAAGAAACGTCATCTCTGGGAGTTGCTGAACGAAGCTGTTTTCATCCGTCATCGTGTGAGCAGAAGCCATGTACATCAAACAGGTGCGCTACAGTTGTTTCGTCAATTTATGGAAGCACTTACAGATTTTTTGTTGGGATTTGCTGTGGATTTTGCGGTGTAGTTTTAGAATCGGAGGCATTTGCAAACCCCTGGAAAAGACTTAAATAGGAGGAAGCTCTGGAGCCCCAAATTTGGGATTCTAGCAGTCGGTGGTATTATGCGCTAACGTGATATTCTCGCTGAACACGATAACTTAAAAGTGTTGTAAACTCGCTGTCTAAACATAGCTTTTCGTTGGAGCCCTATTCCCGTACCCAGGTCATGAAATGTACCTCGTCGCAGATTTAGGTACACTGAGAAGTTAAATCTAGTAACCTCGCATCTGTAAGAGCTTCATGATACAAGGGTGCCCTGGTTTCTTGCAATTTGGCTGCAACGACTTCAGAAGCCATTTCCCTGGAGCCTTATGAGATTCGATATCTATTTACTTTTGGAATAATCAAGTAGGTAGTACTCCGGCAGTGGTGAGAAATGCACCAAAAATAGTCTACAAAAGTGACGAAACTGACGATCTTGTCATTGTTGTAACCAGAGTTATGGTTGCTTGGCGAAGATATACTCAAAATGAGCCGTTGTAAAGCTTTTCCTTTCACAGGAAGATGGCAGTTGGGGTCTCGAAAGCTCTACTTTTTTGACAAAGTGACTCATAAGTCATATCTCAGAGATTCTTTTTCTGACATGAATGCTTATAGACATCATCAATAGAACAACCACGGGGAGTTACATGACATCAAGCCATCTTTAATAAGGTTAATGCAACAGGCTGCACATGCAAAGCTTTTAATAGGAGTTTTCATCCATAATTATCACAACGTAGTCAAGATAGCAACTTGATGTGAAACATCAAATATCTGTTGAAGATTCTCCTTAAAACCTTTTGAACCTTTTTCATATAGGGTTTACCTAAGCAATTTGATTCAATGATATGATGATATATAAACAAATATCTGAACATCAAACAATTGACTGACACCAATGAGATTTTTTGTTAGTTTTGTTAGTTCTGGTATCTCTATGACATCATTGAGATACAATATAGTCTTGTTTGCACAACCTATTTCTCACATACATTTCCAGTAATAACTTAACTTTGAAGTTGATTGTATGTGCAGCAATCAATATCATAGAGGTTAAAAATCAATACCTTCAAACTTTAAAGAAACTGAGAGAGGGAGAGCAGTTATTTGTTGAATATTTTCAAAAGGGAGCAGTGTCTAAGATTTGGCAAACTATAGGAATTTCTTCTTGTGCCATGATGAATGACTGTTATGAAGCTCGAATTCTGAACTTACAAAAAGGAGGCTAAAACAAATCTGAGGTAGGCGCATTCTTATACGACTTTGAAGCCCTATTTAAATGAGTTGGGTTGCCACTATGAACATAGTCGTGTGCACTGAGAACGTCCACTTGTAGGATGCTTGTTGAGGCAAGCTCAAAGTTGTTGCTAGTATATGAGCTCAATAGTTTTGGGCTTTCCAGGATTGTCATTTTCTAATGAGGTAATATTATGAACTTTAAGCCTATTGACTTTTAAATATAAATTTGTTCACTATTTTAAGCCAATTTAATACAAGAGATAACACATGTTAGAGATGTAGACAACTGATCAAGGTATGCGTTGGTCATTTGATTAGACACCAAAAGCGCAATTAGTGAACATTATGGTTGTCTATGGTTAGGAGGAGTCTCATTCTCATTAACAGCTAGCTTGTGGAGCAACTTTGAGAGACTACAATGCAACAACCACCATTCAAGTTACAATCTGTCATGAACTAAACCATAGATTTGGCATCTTATAAAATAGTATACCATAAAAGATACAATAAAGAACATCCTCCAATGGAAAATATTGGAAGAACATCAAGTGCAGTCAATAGTTGATCCCTTATAGGGAAGGGCAATGAATCTCGTATAGAGAATTCAAGGGTAATAAATCATAAACTATTGGAATACTTATACGATTATGGTGCTAAATTAATGAGGCTTTATGAAGTTACATAGGTGGTTCAGGGATGCCAAATGAAGGTATGATGATGAATGCCATAGCTTATCTAACCTGCTTCAAATGAGTATGTACCCTACAAGTTGTACAGATTAAGAATGCCAAATGAAGGCATGAACATGAGCTAAATATAGCTCGTAGGCATGGCCCATTAACATTAGGGTTAAAGTTATGATTAATTTGTAACACTCTTAATGTAATTCTATTACTATCACTCCCAGAAGTTCTCTAAACTTCTCAAATTTATTTCTACCAAGTCCCTTAGTAAAAAATATCTGCAACTTGTTCTTTTGTAGGACAATAGATAAGCTCAGCTTCGTGATTATGAACTCCAAGATATAGAACCTGATCCAAGATTAAAAACATAACTTATAGTTGATCTGCGATCTTGTGCATCTCTAGCCCAATCCGCATCATCGTATCCGTGCAACTGTACATCTCGTCTTCCATAAAAGATACCAAACCGTATGGTACCTTTAATATATTTGAGTATTCGCTTCGCAGCTTTCTAGTGAACCTGCTTAGGCTTCGCCATAAACTGAGTAACCATACTAATAGCATAGGCATTATCCGGTTGTGTAGTCGTTAGATAGATGAAACCTCCAACAAGTTCTTATATATTGTTTCATCTACATCTTCATCTTCTTCAGCTTTCATAAGCTTACGTCCACAATGATACGGAGTTGAAATAGGTTTGCATTCGAACATCCCAAATGTTTCAAAAAAGTTCATGTGCATACTCAAATTGAGAAATAAATAGACCATGTGCTCCATACCTCAATCCCTAGAAAGTACTATAGTGAACCTACATCATGTGAAACTTTGATGAGAGATCTTTCTTAATATTTCAAATCAAAATTTGATAAGAACTTTTGATGATAAGTTCATCAAAATACATCACTACAATAACAATTTGATTATCTTTTACCGTAACACAAAGTTTAAGGGTAAGCTATGGTGGTATGGGACACCATGGCTTATTGGAGATCCGAGCTTGCTTGATGGTGGTTTATAGCTCCAATACACGGGGGAGAGGTGGTAGTATCTCTATGGATGGGCGGTAACGTAGCGTTCGTCACCTGATTGTGTCTTAGCAATGACCGGTTTGACGATGGGGATTCTAATACTTAGCAACTGGTGCAACTGTTTCTTCATAGTCCATCCCTTCCTGTTGAGCATATCCTTTGACCTTGCCTTATGTTTGTCTATAGAACCATCCGATAGATCCGCTTGCATTCAATTGCCTTCTTACCTGTAGGTAATTCAACAAGCCTCCAAGTCTTGGTCTTCACGATTGAGTTGACTGTTGTACTCTTCATCCATAGGTTTCCTCCAAATATCCTTGTTTTCAGTTTTCTTGAAAGTAGATGAATCCTTAGTTTCCAAAATTGTAGCCATAAATGCAAATTGTACATCTTTTTTCTCATTTTGATCCACATGTAGATCGTAGATCTTGGTCCTGATCTTGGACTTCATGCTGGTTCTCAAGCCTTGTTGATCTTCGAGCTCCCTGTTTATTTGACTCCCCCTGTTCCAAGGTAACTCCATTTTTGATGGTCTCATAGTACCACCTAGGTAATTTTCTAGTAAACGGTGTAGGATGCTTCTTGCCTGATGAAGTGGGAGGTGAATAAGTGTCCCTTTCCCTTTTGTACTTGATCTCTCTTTCCTTTTTCCTGTCTCTATCAAAGCTTCCCTAGACAAATGAGTTGGTGTAGGTGAGTCATGTGGTGATTCAGGTTCTTGTAAAGGAATACCATCATCTTGCTCCTTCTCACAAGATATTTCAGTATCTTTATGAGATCCCATCTCATCAAAGATAACATCTCTGCTTACAATGACTTTCTTTCCTTCAATGTGTTGAAACCTATATCCCTTTTCTTGATCATCATATGCAAGTACGGTCTGAAGAGCTTTTAGATATGGATCTCCTTAAACTATAGCTTATAACATTGAGGGTTGAAGTGATTGAGCACTCAGCATCTATGATTCAAGAATCAACAGTCAGGAGACAGGACTCTGTTAATTTCAGCTCATACATTAATTGCATTCTGGAAATGAAATTTGCACCTTAAACCCTAAATAAACACCTGTTTTTGTTTTGATAGAGGGCCAGATATAAAACCAACAAGAAAAGAAAAATACCATTTTCCATTTCCAAGGTCTGATAGTTGAGGGGCCGATTTAAACCAGTTTGACTATGCCGATTCGAAATGCCAATTTACATCAGTCCCTGAAACATTTAACGGCTATATGTATAGCCAACAATTGGACTGCAGCTCGGCTTTATGCAGATGAAAGAGTATAAGAGCAGAAGCTTGAAGCAGAAATGAATAGGGCGCGCTACATCAGCTTTCACATACCTCATTCATTTATTGGAGATCATAAGTTGGCCATTTAGTTGGATTGTTAAAAGAGTCATGCCAGCTTGGCCTTATGTTTAATGAGACACAAGCAATGCTGGTTGGCTAAGAATTTTTGTTCAGATATAGATTCTTTGACTTTTTGGTTGCGTGTATATTTATCTAAACTTTACCTTATGACATCACTGACCTCTCAAGTTAAATTTGTGAAATTGGATATATTCCAATTTCACAAATAGATATCATTGTGTATTGCCAATTTGGTGTGACCCAAATCTGAGATTGAAAGTCATTGCCTAGTGGGTTATCCACATAGATCGTCTTAGATACTAGTTGCCTACTGAGGTTATGTGCAACCGTCTCCTTCATGCTAGACATCACATAACTGTGAGACAGTACAACTAGATAAGTATTGTTGTACTCCACACTTGTTTGATTGATAAATTTTGCTATTTCGTACCACAGACTTGCATATTTTCTTATATATAATTAAAGTGTGTAGTATTAATGTAGTTTTTTTACTGTAAGATCCTCTACAGATCTCTAGTACTTGAAGACCAATTTGATCCTTTTAGAAGAGCTTTGTGTGTCTTACATGTTGGATGCTGTCAAGGTTCATGACAATGTGAAGGAAATTGGAAATATCAAGGAAAATGTTTACAGAAACAGGAATTCCAATCCCTCTAAATTTGATGTTTCTTGGTGTTGTTTTAACAGGTAATTATTGAAGGTTTCAAAAGCTACAAGGAACAAGTTGCTACCGAGCCTTTCAGTCCCAAACACAACTGTGTTGGTATGCAGTCATGCTGCAAGCTTTTTATGTTAAAGATATTCTGATACTTAACTGCAGTGTATGCATGTAAATCTATAATTTGTTACTGTTGTAGGACTTTCTCCTGTCATGACATTTGTTTACACATTAGATGATTCCTCCTGTATAGTATCTATCGATGAGTCATGAAATTTTGACAAAGTTGCTTTGATTTGCCTTCTTAAAAATCTCCATGTTGCATCCTTTAGGAGCTTAGTAGAAACTAGGGTATGCTGATTTTGGAGGTTTTCTCCCTTTTGGCAAGTTTTGCACTCTATTGTGCTTCAGAAATTCCAATGTTTTGCTTTTCATCTTTAAAAGGGCCGAAAATTTTCAGAATGCCTTTTTGTCGAAGAGCTGTTAAGATTGCATGATTACATCACACAGAAGCAGGCTGTGATTTTGACTGAAATAGAAATCTTTGTATATGCTGTGATTTTTTTTACTTGTTGAGGAGCATAACAAAACAATCGACTGCAAAATTTGTGGATAAAATGCTGAATACAAAGTGTGTTTATTCTTCTGCTTCTCGTTCAGTGGTGTACATTTAGCTTGTCAATGTTTGCAGTTATGATGGAACAAGCAGCAAAGAACATCCAGTTTACAGCATCATTTAAATTTTATAATAAACAAGCTGGAGACCATAGCTATTTTGTCCTTTCATGAGTAGCTATACCAGGATTCTTGCAATTCACTGTCTGAAAAAGTATTCTTTATCGTAGCTGTGGTGTTTCCTGTTTACCTTCAAAAGTTAAAATCTAGCACATTTTCTTGAAAGCTGGTGTGGAAGTATATAATAAGTGTATAACCTACTCCTGGGTACTGTTACGTGAGTAGGAATGTCGTGCTACCCATAGAGTTAGTGAACTAATATTTTGTTTTTTGCAGTTGGAGCTAATGGTTCAGGGAAGACGAACTTTTTTCATGGTATGTAGATTTTGATATTTTGTTGTATATTTGTTGTTCTCATTATAATAATTTTAGCCTCTTAATATTATTCCAAGTGTTTGTTGCTAAGCATTTCCCAGTGCATCTCCTGTTTTTTGAAAAACTCTCTAAACCTTTTATGCTACTAAAATGCAGCTATCCGATTTGTGCTCAGTGATCTTTTTCACAACTTACGTGCTGAAGACCGGCAGGCCCTTCTTCATGTAAATGTTTCCAGCATGGTTGCCCTGATATGCAGAGACTGTCTAAAGATTTTGTGTCCTTTCAATTGAGCTGCTTTGACTTAGAGAAGAAACAATGATCTTATGTTTGCAGGAAGGGGCTGGTCATCAAGTGTTATCTGCATTTGTGGAGATTGTGTTTGATAACAATGACAACCGTATCCCTGTATGTTTGCAAACTTCTTAGATCCGTTAAAAAATATGATTGTATCTGGTTAGGTTTGGTTGTTTTGTACCTCTTTCCTGCAACAGTGATTGACATACGAAAATGGCAGAAACATCCTGGAGGGAATTTCCTCAGGATTAAACTGATATCCAAATTATCAACAATTTTCCCGCTAAGTTTGTTTGTCAATATTTAATATCAGGTTGATAGAGAGGAAGTTCGGTTGAGAAGAACGATTGGCTTGAAGAAGGATGAATATTTTCTGGATAAAAAGCACATCACGTGAGTAGAATACAGAGTTCTTCTGATATTTAGCTCCTTTAGCAAACAGGGATGAACTGGTACATTTTGTGACAGTTTTCAACTCTATTGCTCTGTCTGTCTTCCCCTGTGATTTATGTTACTATGACCACCTCCACAAATATTGTTTTCCCTATGTCATCTTTTTCTTCAACTTGTAGGGTTCCTCAAACATGAACTTCATGTGCTGTCGAGGTCATTTTTGCATAAGCTAACTGATTTCTTCCTTTATAATTGTGTGCAATGGCATGATATTCATATTTGCATCTTACCTGCATTTTAATGGTGACACAGAAAAACTGAAGTAATGAACCTTTTGGAGAGTGCTGGTTTTTCCCGTTCCAATCCGTACTATGTGGTCCAACAAGGGAAGGTAAGACAACCTTCTTGATGGATGACTTTTCAAAGCTGTGAAGCCAGAAGCTATTGTCTAACTTTATCTTCTTGTATGGGAATGTTTCACAGATTGCCTCACTAACATTAATGAAAGATGCTGAACGGCTTGATCTCCTTAAGGAGATTGGTGGCACTCGAGTGTATGAGGAGCGTCGGAAAGAAAGTCTGAAAATTATGCAGGAGACGGGTAGTGAATCATGGTTCTTTATCAGCTTAACATATTCTATTGTAACTTCTGGTGTCAAAGAGACGCTTTTTTTAGATTGTTCCTTTTCTTTAACTCTAGTGAATGGATACCTTAGTACAGCTGCTTTTCATTGCTAACTGTTCAGTTGTATCCTCTGTTTAGAGAATCGTAGAAAACAAATAATCGAGGTAGTTCAGTGGATTGAAGAGCGGCTGAAAGAGCTTGACGAAGAGAAAGAAGAGCTTAAAAAATATCAACAGCTGGACAAGCAGAGAAGGTCACTTGAATACACGATTTTTGAGAAAGAACTGTCTGATGCAAGACAGAAACTTGAGGAGGTTTGTTTTTGGACCTTTCTATTTGCTATGCATTCATGAAATAGTTATGTTTTGTGACTGTTCTTTTAGGTGGTGCAAGCTGATGTCAGATGTTTTTGAGGAAAATTGAATTAGCTTATCCATTTAAAATCATTATGTATGTGCAGGCAAATCGCTTTTTATGTCTTTGACATATTAGCTTTTTGTCCAATTTGAATCTCAAAGATGGGATTGTAATTTCAGATTCTCTTAGAATTACTTTAGAGGAACTGAGCTTTGAGCTAGAGGTTCTTGTAAGAGATCTTTTGAAGGCCAATGGACATTTGTCGGATCGAAATCATGTAGATTTGCTATGCTTATAACACACAGGTTGAAGCGCTGTTTCGAGGATTGCATATGCATTGTGTTTCACATTCGTTCTAGTTCTCAGATTGATCATTGTAGTTGTGAAAGTGATATTGCCGTTGGAACTCTCTGAGTATAGACTGTCATTTTTTGTGCAGGTGTGATATTTTTCTATGCTTGATGTTGCATTTGTGCACATGTTCAGATTTTTTTACATGCTATAGTTACAAGGTGAGCAGCAATATCAAAAAGTACGTGTAGGCCCCAATATGATAAAATCTACGATCATTGTGAAAGCAGTACTTGGTTGTTATCTTGCAGATTGAAGATGCGCGAACAAAGGTGTCTGAGAAGTCTGCTAATATGCATAATAGTGTTCTTGAATCTCATGAACAACTAAAGACAATAGAGAAGGAACTGAAGGTTCTGAACAAAGAGCTACAGGCATCTATCAAGGAGAAGGAAGTTGCTGAGCGACAAAAAACAGAGTCGATAAAGACATATGCCAAGGTGGAGTTAGATGTTCGTGATGTTGAAGATCGGATCAAATCTGAAGCAAGAACTAAGGTATGACTAGCTATGAATTTCCAATGCTGCAAGTTGGACGTTTTAGAAAGGACATTATTTCATTTTGGAGTTTAGAGCATTGTAGAAATTGAGAATCTTTTGGATTTTTTTTCCAATATGTCTGGAATGTAACTTTTACCGTTACATCATGCATGATCCTGGTCTTCATGTGCAGATGATTTTCTGAGTTGTGATTTATTTGGCTTTCTCTTTATAAAGTTTCTTGGCTTTCTCTGTTGTTTTGAACACATTTTGTGAAATATTATGATCTCTTTATTGCTTGATTTACTACCTTTTCACTAAGCTTCAAGTGAATGCTGCCTTGCATGATATGGACCATTTTTTAAGGTGACTTTTTGTTTCCTGTGATTCCATTGTAGCCTATTTCATATTTTTCATGGGGATCCTTAGGAGGAGGTTGCAAAAGAACTTAGGGCTTTGGAGAAGGAGGTCCAGCGGTCCAGGAAGGATTTGGAGAAGGTGAAGCCTTTGTATGAACGCCAACTAGCAGAAGAAGAACAGATAACTAAGGGGTATGAAATTTACTTGGATTTGAACTTTAACAATGGTTTCGTCGTTTGTAAAGCTTCCGTCATCAAATGTTCATTTCTTATTCAGAAATATTCATGACTTACCTGACAATTCTAGCAGTTACAACATGGGATGGTTTTTGGAACTTTTGTTAGAAATTGTCATTATCAGTCACTGTTTTGTACTATCCAGTATGGGATCATGGTCACCATATTTGGAATAACAATAAACTGGAGGATTCCAAGTAGGAATAATTCTAATGTTGAACTGCATTTCAAATCAACTTCTAGTTACTCATGGAAAGATATATTAGTTTTTGCTTTAGCTATCCTCACCTAATTTTATGTCAGATAAAGCACATAGACTTGAGCCTTACAAGTTGTTTATGGAAGCCTTAATTTTCTGAGCCCCATGAGTCCAAAGCAGCTTTGCATGCTGTGAGCATCCCTGTGCAAGTTAGCAGAACCACACTTCAAATCAACTTCTAGATAGTGATGGAGATATATTAGTTTTTGCTTCAGTCATCCTCATCTTAGTGTATCTCAGAGGAAGCCCGTGTTGTTGCCTGATACCCTTAGCTATTGAAGTCAGACTTTATTACATGTAAATTAGATGCTTTACAAGATGCTTATGGAAGTCCCGACTTTCTGAGCCCCAGAAGTCCAAGGCATCTCTGCTTATTGTGAGGTTCCCTGTGCAAATTGAGACTTATTTTCAGGTTGAAAGTCTTTGGAACTCTGTGGCTGCTTCTTATTTCATGAGGTAACAATTTTGTCTAAAGGAGAAAGAAACTGTAACGTTTAGTTTGCTTTATCATTAACTATCTACATTTTACTTGTATCAATGTGACAGAATTTTGGATAGGGAAAAGCAGCTCAGTATCCTGTATCAAAAACAAGGCCGTTCAACTCAATTTGCAAACAAAGCAGCAAGAGACAGATGGCTGCAAAAAGAAATTGATGACATGGAACGACTTTATACATCAGCTGTACTTCAGGTTTGCCTATGTGCCTCAGTTTTAATTTTACTTTTCCATTTGATTGGAGTTCATCTAGTATATCATATAATTCTCATAAGAGGTCTAAGAACTCCTTGAGAGTTTGAATGTTTTGTAGTCAACAAACAGCCAATCAAGGGTCTCCAGCAGTCTGTCATTTCAGAGTCCAGATACTGTGATATACTTTCTCGTATCTCATGACACAGATGAGAATCTATTATTCATTTGCTTTTTACCTATATGCTATATATAGTAGAGCATCTCTGAGCTTATTCTCTTGCATTTTATCACTTCAGTAGACAAATTTGCTTGTTTGTCCTCTTTTAATAAACATGGATTTTTTTTCTAGTAGTATGTGTGTAAGTTGTATTGTAATTCATTGTCATTTTACTATCATCACTCCTGTACTGCTTTCCTTTCCATGGTTGTGATCATTTAATTTCTCTCTGTAGTTATCAGCAATATTTCTGTGAGATACGTTGCTGGTTTTATTGATACAACAACTCTTGCTAAATGTTCTTACAATACGAGTCATAGCTCTATTGTATTGATCGTATTATATGTTCTTCTCCAAAGATGCATCAATATCATTTTGAGATCTTTGTGTTGTGGCTGTTGGTTTATTCTAATTCTTTGTATTTTTGTAGTTTGCCCTGCAACTATCTCTTGTAGGTGTACTGGTAGTTTTTCTGAGCAAGCTGAAGTGATACTTATTTTTTGTTTTTGAAATTATTTCTTTTCTAGGATGTAGGGATGCATTTTATTGGCTTTGATCTTCAGCATTGATTCTGGCTATGTCTACAATTTTGGACCTTCTTGTTTACCTTAAAATAGGAAAATTAATATGGAGAGGTTTCTTTGAGTGTGGCTGCACCTTTGTTGGTTACTGATGACGTGAGTAGGGAATGTTGGGATGCAGTATGTGGGCCATGCTGTATATGGTGGGTTTCGTTGTCTAGAATCTGTGGACACACTCCAAAAAGTTGAAAAGAGCATGTTTTTTTGGTTCCAAATTTTGTCTATTATTTTCCTTGACCTAGAATCAGTATGGATTGCTTTGACACAATCTAAAACAAATCATCTTCAAAAAGTCCTGCATGCTTTTTTCAGCCCCGTATGTTACAATTTTCCTGTCAGTTAAGGGTGGGAATATAAGGTTCAAGTAGGTACTCTACGTACTAAGGAGACTCAGTTTGTTATGCGCTCTGCACATGTTTGTGGCAGTTAATTCTGTAGTTTGGTTTGAGTTTGCGTGATGATACCTGAAATCTAAGATCTTTAACTTTGTATGATGTTGGTTATAAACTAGATGTTTCAACCTGGTTACTCGCCATGCAGTAGCGTTTGGAAGGGGTACAAATGAAGGCCAAGATGTGTAACTATGTTTATGAATTTAAATTTTCAGTAACAATTTGATTGAAAAGGATTTTCAAAACTTAGCATTTTCTGAAAATTGCCAATTTGTAAGCTGGAGAGTTGTGGCCTCTGTATCCAATTAATAATGGGCTCCTAACTCTTGATTGGTGAAATAGGCCGAAAAGCTGGAAGAGGAAATACAACAGCTTAGTAATGAACTTGCAGAGCACACCAACAGTATTGGAGCCCGTTCAGAAGAATTGAAAGAACAGGAATTTATTGTTGCAAAGTGCCAAGATGGGTTTGCAGCTTTGAAGGTTCAGAGGGACGAGCTTCAAGAAACTCGAAAGTGAGCTTCTTTTATCCCTGTTCTCTTTTCTATCGTACATTTTCATTATCCTCTCCTAGCTACTAGGGTGATTGTTTTGTATCCTACCATGATAGTAATATTATGGTCTTGCAGGAAGCTTTGGAAAGAGGAGAATGATCTTACCACTGAACTCGAAAAGCTGAAAATTGATATTGTGAAGGCAGAGAAAAGCTTAGATCATGCTGCTCCAGGGGTAAGTACTTTGACCTCACACTCACCCATTCAGAACAAGGACAACGCTTGAAAAGGTTGCTTGCAAGTAATGCTTTTTTTACATGCAGATATTTGACACTTCTTATCTGCTATCATGTTTATATGCCTTGATTGGATGCTTGCACTTTAAATACCTTCCATCTCTGCCAGGTCCATACACTTCAAATCTTGGCATGCTGTCTTTGGATAGTGGTCTTTGTATAAGGCCATGTTGAACTCTTTATTGTAATCATCGTCAGATAGGACTAAGTACGGACACACTGTCTACAAAGTTCAAACATATATACTGAATTTCAAAGCTCCCATGATTGTTGAATAAACTTGATCTTTGTCCTTATAGAGGGGCTTGCAAGTGTTTACATTGAAAATCTACTCCATAATTTCTGCTCTGTAAGCACAAATCATAGTTTCATTGGTGATTCGCGAATTGCCAATCAGATCGAGGTCCAAATCGCGATTCGCGAATCGCTGGCCCAAAAAGCCAGCGATTCGCTGGTTTTCCAGCAAAAGGTTTTTTTAAATTTTTTTTTTTCAAAAAATACATGCAATATTGTTATCAGTAGAAAGAGAAAGAAAACGATTACAATTCCAGTAGTTTCAGGTTTAGGGTTTGGGGCAGTTAGGGTTTAGGGTTTAGGGTCAAATTCCGAGCAGGTGGGAAGTCCAATTTGTTTTTTTGGGCAAAAAATATATGCAATATGGGTATCTTTAGAAAGATAGAAAAAGAGGATCATGATTCCAGTAGTTTCAGGTCCGATTCCAGATGCCATTCGGACAAATTGGATGGTATTTTTTTTTTACCGCCAAAGTTTTGACCCAGAAGAAGAAGAAGGGATAGTAAGTCCAAGTCTTTCATTAGTAAAGGTTTGGCAGCATTTGTAGCAATGCGCATGGACACATCATTGAGACAATGATTGTATGCAAAAACCTGTTCAGCTCTCCAAAAAGTGATATTGACTCCTGTTCAATGTTGCCTTTTTCTCACTTCTGCCCTTATCCTCTCTCTGTGAGCCTTTGATTGCCTTTCCAGCTTTGATTGACATTGCTTCTCCCTCTTGTGATCTCTAACTCTTTTCCTCAAGCTCTCTCTCCAGGCCTCACTCTGCATTATTCTCTTTCCTCTTTCCTCAAGATGAATACATGGGTGATAAATCTCTCTATTTACATCACTATTGATGGGCTGCTCCTTTCTTGGACCACTTCCTTCCAACTAACAGATGTCCTTGCCTTTCCCCACTTGCAGAGACTAACTTGTTTCCAGCAAAGCAATCATCCTGACAGCTCCCTGTATGGGTCTCATTTCCTTGAGGCATGCGAGATACCTGGTTCCCATTAAGAAGTTTTGTTATCTCCAATCCTTGGGCAACTATTTGTTCATTAGAATTGTTATCTAATGCATTTTCTCTAGATCCAGAGGCCAAATGCAAATCGGATGCAAGAGCTGATTTATTAGCAGCAAAACTGTTGTCCTGTTTGAAAGAATCCTCCGACTTGTCTAATTTCTGTGATGGTGCAAGGTGTGGGGAACTTAAGGTGCTAGATAACAAACCAACTTCCTTCATGAGTATCATTGATCTAGCAAAAGAGCTCACCTGTTCTTGGTCAGTAGTTGTGGGACCTGCAATTTTCATCCCCAGTCTGCTCAAGTTCAAATCTTGTACACTTGAGAGCTTAAGGAGCTCTTTTCCTGGTGGACATTCTGGAACGCATGCCTGACTCTTACACCAAGATCCATGAATGGACCTAATTTTTTGATCTTCCCATGCCCCTTTTATCTCTCCTTTCTAATTCTCTCAGGAGTTTATCGTCATCTTCCATTCCCGACCTACATGTCTTCATGCCCTTTTTATCTTCTTTCTTCCAGAAACTAAAACCTTTGTACAGTAGGTTTTTCTGCCTCTTCATTGAACCATTTTTGAGCCTGTCCTTCTTATCTCCAATCTTTACAAACCTGTGTGTCTCTCTCAACCTAAGGGCATCATTCTGAGATTCGCTGCAGCGAATTGTGATTCGCAGATTCGCGAATCGCAATTCGCTACAACTATGGCACAAATATATGGCCTTCACTCTGGCTTATAGGAGTGAAATGGGCAAGGATGTATGGTTGTGCTAACTGTTTAGTTTTTGGCTAGTCCATGTGATACTTGTAGCATGGTTATTTTGGCAATTTTTTCTTGTATTTATTGGGTAAAGGTTTCCTTACTGTTCTGATCGCAATTCCTTGTTGCGTTGTTTTGGTGATGCTTTTGTACGTACAGGATATCAGAAGAGGACTTAATTCAGTTCGAAGAATTTGTCGAGATCATAATATTGCAGGCGTGCATGGTCCTCTTTGCGAGCTCCTTGACTGCGATGAGAAGTTCTTCACTGCAATAGAAGTTACTGCAGCAAACAGGTACGGCTGATTACTTCTATTTACCTATATACTGAAACTTCATGATTGTTGGCACCTCATGCTATTTATGACTTATTGCTCATGTTCTTAATTGGTCCTCGTTTAGTTAGTTACTTCATATATGCTTGATCAACTCTTTTATTTGTCTAGTGGTCTATGTTATCTTCAATATATGGCATTATTCAAGCGTTTGTTGGGGTAATAATGTCTGTCTATGCAAGGGAAGTTCAGATTAATCCACTCCCTGCTCTCACCAATGGGGGATGGTGTATGTAATTTTCTAGGTTGCACTCAAGCTGGTCCTCACATCATTTGCGGTGTGCCTTCAGTAGTGAACTATGAATCAATCTGTGATTGATCAGATGTCACCATTTCGGTGTATTTTGGGGTTTCAAAATAACCTGTAACCTGAGATTGGTTGAATTATCTGGAACCGTTTATAAGTGGGAGTTTTACGTCCTTGGTCTTTGGCTTTTTAAGTGTGGAGTCAGAGTTATGCCAGCCCTAAGGCCTAACTGCTATTTCTAGAAGATTTTATAAATGTAGCATATATACAGGAAACCTACATTCGTTTGGGTGTCTCTCATAAGTCCTTTGTAGGAAGCTCTACAACAGCTCTTTGTAGGAGATCTGTGAGTTATTATTTCTATGGATGTTGTTCATATGATATTCTTAGTTGGAGATTGCTATATGATCACCTATTACTGCCATTTTATCTACATGTGATGTTTTGTTCATGGATGTGCTAATAGATTATTTATATTTTAAAAAAAGGGGAAAGAATGAACAAAGAAGAAGTCAACAAATCTTCTTGACCAACAAGATCTATTTAGCAAAAAGCATCTTACAATTATGCTACCTCAAAACTAACTTAAAGAACATAAGATTAGCATGCTGTGTAGCAAGCTAAAAATGAAAGAGAATCTCTAATTTTCGATTGTGATGGCTGAGCTAGTGCCTTAAAAGAGGCAAGACATCAATTGTTGCTGTTTCTGGTCCTATGTTCATCATTCCGTGCTCATGGCTGGCTTCTCCACCACTACTTCCCATTGATTTTTCAAGCTACAAGCAGCTCAAGAAGACACCACCGCTCCTATTGTTCGTGCACGTTAACTTCCTACACATTCAATGCTTGGTTCCCTTGTGCTCGACCTAACTACGAATCGTAACACTTACTTTCCTTCTACACATCATTTTAGTGCTCCTCCCTCGTGCCAAGCTCTTGCTAGCCTTGGCAATCTAGCTCATTGTTATAACATTGACTCTCGTGCGTGCATTAAAATCCCCTGCTAAAAGAATAAGACGTCGATGTGCGAAGCTAACTATATCATCTGAGAGAGCCTAGAAAGGATCACCACCAAAATCTGCAAAGGATGATGTCTGCGTTGCAAAATAACAGACCGCTAGAAAGAGGTCCTGAGAAAGCCCCAAACAGTGACCTGACCAGTTTAAAATGATGTTTTGAGTGCCGTGGTCATTATTCATGAGTCTCTGCTAACAAGAGGATATCACATCTCAGCATAAAAGAATGGCAATCGCCTGCCGAAGAAGATGATAGTATGCCATTACAATTCCAAAAACCGATACGTAAAGGCTGAGAGAGAGAGAGAGAGAGAGAGAGAGAGAGAGAGAGAGAGAGAGAGAGAGAGAGAGAGAGAGAGCTTTATTAATGTCTTTTAAGATGCCGAAGTGGCATATAAGACTAAATACATGTCAAGTGTGTATAATGGAAACCACAGAAGCGTAAAAACGTCTCCGAAAAAACTATAAATGCATATAGAAAGACTAGAGCTAAGGGAAAAACCCTGAAATACAACATGGCCTTGTATGTAAAAGAGTAACGATGCCATCATCCAATCCTACGAAAAAAAGATGTGATATGGGCAGTCCCAGAAGATATCTCGAGTGGGTTGCTGTCGCTGTCATCTGCATAGATGTTGAGTCATTGATTGATGGGTATGTCACCTTAAAGTGTGTCGAGTAACTTTGGCAGTTGTATGGTGCTTTGTCCGGCATCTTTGGCATCTATGCTGGCCCTAAGTAGCAATATCAGTCTCATCATTAGACTCAAAAACATCCCCAAGGTCTTCTACCTAAGAAGAAAGAGGTGATTTGGTGATGTGAGGTGGGACTCTGATGTGTATGACATAAATTGCTTTGAAGTAGTAACATCTCACCCAATGCAATAGAAGAAAGAGGTGATTTGTTGCTGAGGTGGGACTATGTTGTGTATGACATAAATTGCTCTGAAGTAGTAACATCTCACAAATCATGAGAGCAACACAACGTGGATCTACATATGTGATGAGAGAGCACAATGTGGTTGGTGACTCTCTAAATAGGCATTTGCCCCTTTGATTTCATAATATATGGGGCATTTGAAAATAAAATGGTTTTTTCCAATTCACATTTACATGTTATCCTCATGGTGGAGGATGTAAATGTTATCCTCATGGTGGAGGACATAGTGTAGTTGACTACTTTATTGGATCACCTGCCTTGATCCCTCACATCTCTAATTTCTCCACTACACCTCCTGCCATTTCTAATCACTCACTCTTACGCCTCTCACTTGGTCACATAACCCCGTCTTCTAAAGTTCCATGCTCCTCTTCCACCCGTAAACGTGTCCCTTTTACCCACTCTGGACTTACAAATTACACCACAACCCTGTCCCAACTACTTACTAACTTCCCTTTCACGACATCAGTTGACCAACAAGCGACTAAATCCCTTTTAACTGTTGTGTCCTCATCTTTCCCTACCAAGACGATCCCATCTCATAGACGTGTTTGTTAGAAATTAATGTTTATTTGACACCCCTTAATGATAGTTTGGCCATGCCTGCGTGCTATTTTTAGGGGCCATTACTATTTATAGTAAGTCACATTTTAGGCTCATTACTATTAATAGTAAATTCGTTTTTTAGTTATGCATGTGGGTGCGCTACTACTAGAATAGGATTTGCTTTTGTCACTTAGAAACTCATCGTGGGTGTTTACCCAATATAGGTAGTAATTATAGCAATTAGCTTTTTGTCTTTTGCTATTTACTTTAGGCTCATTAGCTTTTATCAATCATTAGAGAAACTATTTAAGAAGGCTGGCGCCCCACCACAATCATTCCATTCAATTCAATGAGCTAGAGCAATTGCTCAATTCTCCTATGATCTGAGTTCTCTCTATGCTTGGTTTTGTGTGAGTGCTAGTGGGACTAGTAACTCCGTCTAGAATTTGTATCACAAATTCTGACATGGTATTAGAGCAGGCTCTCTGGTGAGAGAGAGAGTTTGTATTTGCAGGTGTGCAATCAGATTGGAGGAGCTGAAGCTGCATGTGGAGTCAACGTTGTTAGGAAAACAATGGGAATCTTCTAGGAGAAGATTGACGGAAAGTTATTGGCTGTCGACAGATCTGAATCAGAATTTTTTTGGTTGTTTGCTAGTTTTCTGGTGCAGGTCACATCTGGAGCAGGTATATTTGAGGGAGGTAGTATCTGAACAGGTGACTTCTGAGACAGGTAGATCTGAACAGGTGCTTTTCAGGTGCATGCACATCTAAACAAGCACGTTTGAGGGCAGCAGTACCTGGTGCAGGCACTTCTGAGGGCGGCAGTAGCTGGGGAAAGCACGCCCGGACAGGCAGCATCTGAGGTAGGTGGACCTGGTGCAGGCCCGGACAACAGCATCTATGGAAGGCAGTACCTGGTGCAGGTGGTAACTGAGCAGGTGCATTTCAGACAGGCAATACCTGGGACGGGTGATATCTAGGACAGGTCTGAATCAGGGCAGGTGATATTGAGGGAAGGCTGTTTCTGGACAGATTTAATTGTTAAACTAAATTCAGGTTGCTGAGATTTGTTACGGATAAGTATAATGGCAGGATTGAACAACGCTGTGTTGCCAGAGTCTAGCAAGCTATATTGAATGAACTACAGTATATGGAAGTTCAAGATGCAAAATATTCTCCAAGATAAAGAATATTGGGATATCGTCACAGGTGTTGAGATACCTCCTACCACTGACAGGGAGTTGCGGGAGTATCAGAAACGTAGAAGAAAAGCTCATCATATCATCAACTTATCAGTTAAAGATATGATTATACCTCATATCAGAGATGCTGCTGGACCCAAGGAGGCTTGGGATATACTGAAGAACTTGTATGAGACGGTAAATCAGTCACGGATCTTGTTCTTGACTAATAAGCTTCACACGTTGAAGATGAGTACAGGTGAATCGGTAACGGACTACTTTACTCGAGTGAAAGATCTGAGAGGGCAACTTATTGCAGTTGGAGAAAGTGTTCAAGATTCAGTATTGGTATCCATTGTACTTAATAGTCTACCTTTGGCCTATCAAAACTTTGTAATGATGCTATCGTTAAGAGAAACGAGGCCTTCTTTTGATGAGCTAAATGCCATCTTACTACAGGAAGAAATGAGACGACAAAATATTGTCAACAGGGACGATTTCAAGGAACAGGCATTCCTGGCAAAGAAGCAAAAGCAAAGTTCCAAGAAGGGTGGCAAAGGGAAGAAGAAGAAGAAAAAGCAGCAAGATATGGAGGAGAATCAATCAAATCGGTCAGAAGATGGAAAGAAAGTGGTTCGAAAAGGAAACTGCTTCATTTGCGGAAAATCAGGACATTATGCAAAGGAGTGCTGGCACAACAAGTTCAAGAAAAAGCAGGATGGAAATTTTTGCTGAAGAAGAAGAAATTTCTAATGCAAAATTGAGTGCTTTAGATCTTGAAGACTATGAGTTGTTTTTGGCATCGACGTCTTCTGGTAGTGCCTTCTCAAAGGAAGAAGACTATTGGTTTGGAGCTTCTAAGCACATTACACCTAGGCGAGACTGGCTATCTAATTTTCAAAAATTAGATGATGGGTCAAATGTGAAGTTGGGGGACAACTACACATATGATATAAAGGGAGTTGGAAAAGTACAAGTACAACTACCTTCAGGGAAGATTTGAAACATAAAGGATTTGCTTTATGTACCAGGAATCAAGAAAAACTTGCTCTCAGTATCAGCTATTGCAAAGCAACACATGGTGGTGCAGTTTGCTGAACAGCGGTGTCTCATCAAGAAGAAAAATGATGAAGTAGTAGCTGAGGGCATACTTGCAGGGCGGTTGTACAAACTTTAAGCTCAGGTGGTGGATCATCATGCAAGTGTTGCGGATACTGAATCATTGAGTAAGTTATGGCACGAGAGGTATGGACATCTGAATTACAAAAGTCTACAAGTCTTGAGGAAATTTAACATGGTTACAGGTCTACCTCAAGTCATTTTTGATCACAAGGTTTGTGAAGGCTGTGTCTTAGGCAAGCATCATATGAAGAAATTTTTGCCTAGTACATTCAGGGCGAAAAATGTTCTAGAACTTGTTCATACAGATTTGTGTGGTCCTATGAAGACTCAGTCTTATGGGGGAGCAAGTTACTTTATGGTGTTTGTGGATGACTATTCTAGGAAGACATGGATCTATCTTCTGAAGAATAAGGGTGAAGCTTTCAAATATTTCACATGGTTTAAGACACAGGTGGAGAAAGAAACAGATAGACAAATTAAGATACTTCGCTCGGACAAAGGGGGAGAGTATCTTTCTACGGAATTTCAGCTGTTTTGCAAGGATCATGGTATAAAGAGACAATTTGCAAATACGGACACGCCTCAACAAAATGGAGTTGCAGAAAGAAAGAACCGGTCCATAGTGGAAACTGCGAGGAGTATGCTCAAGAGTAAAAATCTTCCAAATATGTTTTGGGGTGAAGCAGTTAAGACGACGGTTTATCTTTTGAATCGAAGTCCTACAAAGGTTGTAGAGAATCGAACTCTAGAGGAAGCTTACATGGGTCGGAAGCCAGATGTAAGTCATTTGAGAGTGTTTGGAAGTATTGCTTATTCTCACATACCTAAGGATTCAAGGAGCAAATTGGATTCTAAGGCGACCAAGTGTTTATTTCTTGGTTATGATAATCAAGAGAAGGGATACAGGTTATATGACTTGGAGGGTAAGAAAATAATCATAAGTAGGGATGTAATCTTTGATGAGGAGGCAACTCATAAAGATATAGAGATATATTTTGATAAAGATCAAGATGGTGGAATTCCTATATTATGTGACAAGTTATTACAGGAACCTGAATCGACACATGTATCGCCTACGCCAATTTAAGAACCTAAAGTGTCTTTGGTTGAGATAGGAAAGAGGAAGGAGAGGTCAAGTATATGGGATACTTATTCACCTCCTACTTCTCCAAGCAGGAAGCATCCTACATCAGAAGCTAGAAGATTGCCTAGGTGGTACTATGAAACTATCAAGGATAGTGTTATTATGGAACAGGGAGAGTCCAATACACATGGAACTAGGAGATCAACTAGACTTGAAAAGCAACATGAAGATCAAGATCGACAGGAGGTTCGACAAGAGGATCATCATGAAGATGGGGATGTACATTTTGCATATATGGCCACAGTATTAGAGACCAAGGATCCATCTACTTTCAGAGAGGCTGAAAGAGAGGATATTTGGAGGAAAGCTATGGATGAGGATTACGACTCAATCATGAAAAACAAGACTTGGAGACTTGTTCAGCTACCTACAGGTAAAAAGGCCATTGGATGCAAGTGGGTCTATAGGACTAAGTACAAATCAGATGATTCTATAGATAAACATAAGGCAAGATTGGTGGCAAAAGGTTATGCTCAACAGGAAGGGATTGACTATGAGGAAACTTTTGCACCGGTTGCTAAGTCTACTACTATGAGGACTGTTTTATCATTGGCAGCTCAGTTTGGATGGGATATTCAACAAATGGATGTAAAGAGTGCATTCCTGAATGGATTTCTAGAGGAAGAAGTCTACATGGAGCAGCCAGAGGGATACATAGTAGCAGGACATGAAGATTATGTTTGCAGGTTGGACAAGGCATTATATGGACTTAAGCAGGCACCTAGGGTGTGGTACACGAGGATTGACACATACTTTGAGGAGCTTGGCTTTCAGAGAAGTAGTTCGGAGCATACACTTTATGTTTTGGTCAGGAATAATCATATTGTTATTGTAGTGATGTATGTGGATGATCTTATTATTACAGGATTAGATCATAGTATGATTCAGGGAATCAAGAAAGATCTCTCATCAGAATTTGATATGAAAGATCTTGGTTCACTACAATATTTTCTTGGGATTGAGGTATGGAGAGTAGCACAGGGACTATTCATTTCTCAATCTAAGTATGCTCATGAAATTCTTGAAAAGTTTAATATGTCAGAGTGCAAGCCTATTTCTACACCATATGATAGTGGATGTAAGCTTACTAAAGCTGAGGAAGATCAGGATGTAGATGAGACGTTATATCGAAAGCTTGTTGGAAGCTTGGTCTATTTAACTACTACAAGACCAGATATTGCTTATGCTGTGAGCATGGTTAGTCAGTTTATGGCTAAGCCTAAGCAGATTCATTGGAAAGCTGCTAAGCGAATACTCAGATATATCTAGGGCACTTTGAGATTTGGTATTCTCTATGGTAGACAGGATTGGTGCTATCTCTTGGAGTTCAAAGAAGCAACATGATATTGCTTTATCATCTACAAAGGCAGAATATCGAGCTACTACGAGTGCAACATGTGAAGCAATATGGTTGCGAAGGATTCTACATGATCTACATATGGTACAAGATTCACCTACGATACTTCAATGTGACAATCAGAGTTGTATTAAATTGGCGAATAATCCAGTTTTTCACAGCAGGACAAAGCATATTGAAGTACAACACTTTATCAGAGAGAAAATTCAAAGTAATGAAGTGGAGCTTATCTATTGCCCTACGGAAGAGCAAGTTGTAGATATTTTTACCAAAGGTCTTGGCAAAGAAAAATTTCAGAAGTTTAGAGAACTTCTAGGAGTAATAGATAACAAAGTAAACATTAAGGGGGAGTGTTATAAATTAATGTTTATTTGACACCCCTTAATGATAGTTTGGCCATGCCTGTGTGCTATTTTTAGGGTCCATTACTATTTATAGTAAGTCGTATTTTAGGGTCATTACTATTAATAGTAAATTCGTTTTTTAGTTATGCATGTAGGTGGGTGCACTACTACTAGAATAAGATTTGCTTTTATCACTTAGAAACTCATCTTGGGTGTTTACCCAATACAGGTAGTAATTATAGCAATTAGCTTTTTGTCTTTTGCTATTTACTTTAGGCTCATTAGCTTTTATCAATCATTAGAGAAACTATTTAAGAAGGGTGGCGCCCCACCACAATCATTCCATTCAATTCAATGAGCTCTATAGAGCAATTGCTCAATTCTCCTATGATCTGAATTCTCTCTATGTTTGGTTTTGTGTGAGTGCTAGTAGGACTAGTAACTCCATCTAATCACAAATTCTGACAATGTTCACAACCGATGGTATGATGTAGAATGCCGCTCTCTTCACAAATATGTGGTATATGCTAGGTTACACTCCCCTGCAATACTCAAACAACGCCAGAAAGAATATCATAGAACCACCAGAACAAAGAAGATAACGTACCTACGATCACTTTGCCAAAGGTTGTCGACTCTTTAGATTCCCCTTCCTCCGCGTTTTTCTGGAAGCACTTCACCAGACACTCTTCGACATTAGCCCCATAGCAACCAAATCCTGGATCGAATATGCCACAAAACTATATACCATGGACTCTCTTCCTACCTTACTCTCACCACGACCTGCCCACTGCTCGCTTTTTACTCCACACATGGTTGGAAACGCCATTAAACATGCCAAACTTCATAAAGCCACTGATTATAATTCTCTAAACGTGGACTTCCTAAAGCCTGTAACACACCTTATCTCTCCCTACATTGCTCACGCATTTAACACTGTTGTGACTTTTGGTTTTCCCACGACATGGTGTACTAATATCCTTCATCCCATCCTCAAGGCAGGTGATCCCATGAATGTAGAAAACTACTGCACCATCATGATTGGTCACACTTTGTCTAAGATTTATGGTTCTATATTATAGACGATTACTGGATCTTTTGTTGAGACTGAGGATTTACCAGGCTGGGTTCAGACCAGGATACTCTACCTCAGATCTTCATTTTGAGATGCATTATTGAGGAGGCACGACATCGGAGACATGGAGTTTACTACTGCTTTGTGGATTTTCGCAAAGCTTTTGACTCTGTTCCGTGACATCTCCTTTTCTAGAGGTTATCTTCACTTGGCTTTACAGAGGATACTATTGCTGCGATCATTACTTTATATGAGCGAGTTTTGGCGCGTTTCAGAGATGGTAGTGGCTGGTCCCCGCTGATACATTCTACCATTGGAGTGAAGCAGGGCTGTCCCTTATCACCCACTCTCTTTGCACTATACATTGATGATCTCGAGCGGATTATTCGCGAGGAAGGTGGAGTTAGCGGACATTATTATCCCCATTCTCCTATACGCTATGATGTGATTCTTCTCTCATCCCCTGCAGCTGGTTTACAGAGACACCTTTCTGCTTTACATCGCTTCTGTCAGCTTTGGGGATTGACGATTAATACTAAGAAGACCAAGATTATGGTGTTCAACACCAATAAACAACATATGAGAGATGTGGTATTCTACTATGACGGGCTGCCGATTGAGATCGTGACCTCTTACACCTATTTGGGAGTACTTTTCTCTGGTCCACTACTCACATTTTGACCAGCAGCACTCACCAGGCTCCGTAAGGGGCATACCGCTCTTGTTCATATGGAGAGACTTTGTTCCATATATTATGTGCAGGACCCTACTACCAGATGCTTCTATTTTTTGCTACTGTCTCTCCAGTTGTTTTATACTATGCTGAGACTTGGTGCCCTGATTTATCACATGATACATGGAGGGATCTTACTCGTTTCCAGATTTTCATGCTTAGCAGGATGATTCGGGCTAAGCCCTCGGTGCCACATGATATCATACTAGCGGAGTTTGCTTCCCCTCCCTTGGTTATCGGTGCTATGTTCCAGATCATTACCTTTTTTCACAGGATATCAGATTTAGATACTTCCAAATACATTGTTGTTGTTCTCACTTCATCCTGTACCATTGCTGGACAGGGAGCCAAGCATTCTTGGTATGGCAATGTCTCAGCCATTCTTCAGACTTGTTGGTTATCTGCACTTGATCTTCCGAGCGGGACCCATTCTTATATCAAACATCAGATTGATAGGGTCAAGATACATTTTTGCGGCACACATCTATTACGGTTGGATGCTACGGGCATTCCTATCCTTCCAGCATATCTTACACAGCCACTATCTTTTGGTCTGAGATACCGTATGGGACAGCTTCGAGTCTCTTCTCACCAGCTTGCTATCGAGACGGGTAGATACACAGACAATCCCAGATTGCAGACGAGATGTCAGCTTTGCTCTCTTCAGGAGGTGGAGGATGAGTTTCATTTTATCTTTCGTTGTCCAGTATATTATGAGATCAGAGGGCGATACCATTGTTTATACAGAGATACTCCTCTCACGCTGAGATCCTTCCTCGAGTATCGAGACCCCAGATGTGTAGGTCTTCTATTGAGAGAGATGTGTACTCTACGAGCTTCACTCCTACCTACGCTCCCAGATACGGATCACAGTCAGGCTCATATTACCCAGTTCTTCCAGAAGCGAGACAGAGAGGATATTTCTGTTGAGGATTTTGAAGTCCCCGTTCGAAGATTGAAGACGCAAAGAGTCTCACATGCTTCTGCTAGATCCAGTTACATGCTTCCTGCCAGCCTACAACACGCTCCACTACCACCATCACTTATTACTTTCAGCTCGTTCGTAGCTAGTCTCCTCCGCAGAGCAGGTGGTTATGCTCTTGCATTGTACCCTCACAAGCTGGTGGTCAAGCTTTGAAACTTCTTCTTAGAGATAGAGAGTAGATATAGTAGTTCTTTTCTTTTCATTAGTAAATAAGTCCGTATGCGGACAATGCTCCTCACGTTTTGTACTCTCTTTTGTCTTCTGTACCTTTGGGTACCAAAAGACGTTAATAATTCTAATTCTAACTCTCTCTCGCTCTCTCTCTCTCTCTCTCTCTCTCTCTCTCTCTCTCTCTCTCTCTCTCTCTCTCTCTCTCTCCTTTTATTAATAAACTTTACTAGTAATTCACAACATAGATTCCTCTTTACTAGGACTTGCTTCGCTTGCTAGTGCTCCATGTGCCATATGATAGCCCATGGGACACCCAAGCCACTTTTCTCACCTCTACCCTTCATACAAATGCTTATATTTTCTTCCTTTCAAAATGTAGAAGCCTAAGCCACACTATACATTCCCTCGTAAAACATGGTCCAATGTGAATTGGCGGCCACTACACCATGTTATCCAGATTCATGTATCTTTTCCCCAGTCTCCTAGACGAGACATGTCAATATAGATCATTGCTTTATCATAACAATAGACTCTTAGACCTCTTCCTTCCAAATTTTGATATTCCACCCTATTCATTGCATAGATGGTTCATGATTGCATTGATTTGCTAAAACACTACCGTGGCCATGATATGGAGGACCTTAAGGCCAAACTATTGGTTCATGCAGTAAGTAGGCATTCTATCTGCTATCCTAGCTGTCTTTCTAAATGCAATCATTACATTTGGCTTCCCTCTTTCTTGGTGCACCGTTTGATACATAAGAGCGATGATCCCATGAGGCCAAATAACGATCACACCATCACGATTGGACATGTTATGCCCAAGCTTTATAGTTCCATCCTCTAGGCAACAAGTTGTAATGAAATTGACGTTCATCAGTTGCATGCTATTAAACATGCGGGCTTTAGAGCACATCACTCCACTGCTGATCATATCTTCACTCTCATGTTCACACATCAAGGAATCAAAGTTCAAGAAAGTGTGACTTTATTATTGCTTTTTTTGACGTGCAAAGATACCCCCTTAGTCGAGATTAAAACATTCTTTAGAATCTTGAGCTTTGAGGGCACTTGAGTAGCAAGGATGATTTTGATATGAACATTGATAATGCATTGATTTGATATTGTTCTACCTGACTTGATACACTAGATTTGTACCTATCTACGTAAACAATGTGCAATAGGATCTATATTGGGGTGTATCAATTTTGTCTTTCGTTACAGAGACACATCATACTACTGTAGGAGAGATATTTGATATGTACTTTTTAGTTTGATGTACAATTATAGGTGCTAACAAGACAAATGTTAATAGTTTTTCTTTTTTGGTCTCTCTCTTCCGTATAGAGTAACTTTAGTGGGACAAACTTGGTGAGAGTATTTTTGAGTGCTTATCACTTGGGTATGTTTATGGAGGTTTTGCCCTCATTGGTGGCAATGTTTCTTCTGAGACAATTACAGCTGGTTGGCCAGTTAGACATACACATTCACTTAATGTCAATGGACGAGACTCATATTTACAATGTTGTGCAACTTGTGTTTTGCTAGTTTAGATGTATTCTTACTTATTGGATGGCCCAAAGTGATTGCGTGTTACTGTCCTTCCATGTGGACTGCTATTATCTTCCCACAGTCACTCTATGAATAATCAAATCGTAATTATGCTAGTATAGTCAGTTTCTTCAATGCTAAACTTTATTTTTTTCCGTCAAATAGGACTGGTATTGCCAGTTGGTTTCTGTGTGTGTTTCCTGATTTGTCACTTGTTTGTGTTTTGTTAGTTTGTTTCATGTGGTTGTAGACACAGATGACATCTCTACAAAGATTATTCGTTATTTGAGTGCTGAAAAGGGGGGAAGAGTCACCTTTATGCCTTTGAACAGAGTCAGGTCTCCAAAAGTTGCTTATCCAAACAGCCCTGATGTCGTTCCGCTTTTAAAGAAAATGAAATTCTCTCCTATTTTTATGCCAGCTTTTGCGCAGGTACTATGCAATTTCTATTGAAATGGAGAGATTTACTTGTGTTCATTTGACCTTCCTAAGATTACTAAAATTTACTAGGTTCTTGACATTAGATTAGCTACAGTTTTGTGCTCATTTTTATCATTCATTAGTCCATTGATTGAACTTCCATCGTAGCCTCAGATAATTCTGCCATTCCATTCCACTTGATTATTCAATAATCAAGTGATGGTTTTGATTGTTTGGATACTTGATTCAAATTGGGATGTACGAGAATACATTAGTGATTTTATCTGTTTAGAAATCATTGCAATAAAAGCTTTGTGAAATATTGTTCCAACTTGCTAGGTCTTTGCAAGAACTGTCATTTGTCGTGATTTGGAGGTTGCAACAAATGTGGCTCGTACTGCTGAGTTGGATTGTATCACTCTGGAAGGTAAGATTGCCCTAGTTAGATAATATGCTGATGCACTCCAGGAGCTCCATTGCATCTCCTTAAATAAAGGTTGGGCAGGAAGAATGTTGCTAGAAAGGATTCACATTTTAGCTGAGAATGATTCTTCTACTACAGGTGATCAAGTCAGCAAAAAAGGTGGCATGACGGGGGGATTTTATGACTATAGAAGATCGAAGTTGAAGCTGATGAGCATTATCCGAGAAAGTACGAAAGCAATAAATGCAAAGCAGGAAGAGTTGGAAAAAATCAGGCTCTTAGTTCAAGATATCCTGCCACTATTTGAATGTGCTGTTGCTACTTCTAGCTTAAGTCTGTTATTTGTGCTCAAAGCATGGTTTTATTGTAGAGCTTCATCTTTATAGTGGGAGAGCAAGGTGTATTTTCTGCCCATGGATCGAAGTTGAAGGAAACTAGAAGCCTAATTGTTTTGAGTTTTTTCTGACTTCAATATTGTGACAGTTACTAGTCTTGCTTATTATTGTAAACACTAACTGAATCATCTGGCAGTCGTACTTCCACACGTATGTCGCAAACCCTAGGAAAACATTCATACCTGCTGGTTTTCCAATATGCTTCACGGTGAAAGTCTACCACCTTTCATAAAGGCAGTTTCAGGCAGATGGCCCTCATTTGTACGCACTGGAATGTGGCGGTAAAGTAACTCACAGAGAACACATTGTGTAAAGTTACAATGTGACTCACCTGCGTGCTAGACCATCTTTTGTTCCCAGAGCTGGTCAGTAACTTTGATAGATATTCAATCAGATATGCTAACAAATTTGCTACGGTGCTCAAAGGTCAAGTTTGGAGGTTGTTGCCAATCCAGCAGTTGCAATTATTAGTTATTCCTTTGCAATTCAGCTTCCATATAATCTCTGTTTGTCTCCTCCGTCGTCCCCCCCCCCCCTCCCCCCCTCTTCCCAGTGCAGTGTTTCAATCTCCGTCATATTAGTATCCTTGAACGGCTCCTTTTTAAGCTTGTTTCTATTCTCACAAGAGAGCTGAAGTAGCTTGGCTGCATATTCCTAGGCTTCTTTGAATCTATTATCTCATTTATGTTTTTAATTGACAACCTTAAACTGTTCCAAACAGACAGATCAAAAGATTACAGCCGTAGTTAGTGAGCAGCAGAAGCTGGATGCCAAGAGAGGCCATCACAAGTCAGAACTGGAGCAGCTGAAACATGATATTGCCAGTGCAAAGAAGCAAGAGACTTCTATCATCAGAGCTCTTGAGAAAAAGGTACATTCAAGAAATCAGATATGAAAGTGGGTGATGCTTCATGGTAGTTGCCCTTTGGAAACATTTCTAAGGATTTGTTTGAGCATTAGGGCATAAAAATTACATCAGACTGGCAGTAATTCTCACTTGTTTTTCTGCTTGCCAGAGAAAACTACTGGCTAATGCACACAATCAAAT